>PVIY010042866.1:0-20690 GCA_004026745.1 Myrmecophaga tridactyla | reverse complement strand
CATGTTGGCTGGAGAGAGAGGCCACATCTGAGTAACAAAAGAGGCCCTCCTGGGGGTGACTCTTAGGCCTAAATTTTAAGTAGACTTGACCTATCCTTTGTGGGGTTAAGTTTCATATGAACAAACCCGAAGACTGAGGGCTCAGCTTATAGCTTTGGTTGTCCGCACTGCTTGTGAGAATATCAAGAATTCAACTTTTCATCTGCTTTTGAACCATCTGTATTTGCTCTTCAGAAAAACGCCTATTCACATCTTTAGCCCATTTTATAATTGAATTGTTTGTTCTTTTGTTGTTGAGTTGTATGATTTCTTTGTATATACAGGAATCAAACCTTTGTCCAATATGTGATTTCCAATATTTTCTCCCATTGAGTTGGCTGCCTCTTCATCTTCTTGATAGAGTCTTTTGAGATGTAGAAGAATTTGATTTTAGGAGTTCTTATTTATCTATTTTTTGTTTTGTTGCTTGTGCTTTGGTTGTAAAGTTTAGGAAGCTACCTCCTATTACTAGGTCTTAAAGATGTTTCCCTACATTTTCTTGTAGGAGTTTTATGGTATTGGTTCTTATATAAATTAATCCACTTTGTTTTAATTTTTGTCTAGGGATAAGATAGGGGTCCTCTATCATTGTTTTGGCTATTGATAGCCAATTCTTCCATTCCCAGTGATTGAAAAGACTTTATTTTGTCCCAGTTCAGATCATTTGGGGGCCCTGTAAAAAATCACTTGACCATAAATTTAGTGGTCTATTTCTGCATTCTGGATTCAATTCCATTGGTCAATGCTTCTGTCTTTGTGCCAGTACCATGCTGTTCTGACCACTGTGGCTTTATAATAGGTTGTAAAGGAGTGTTATAACCTCCTTTATAGGTCAGGGGGTGTTAATCCTCCCATTTCATTCTTCTTATTTAGGATGCTTTTAGCTATTCAGGGTCTCTTTCCCTTCCAGATGAATTTGATAGTGAGTTTATCCAAATCTTCAAAGTAGGATGCTGGAATTTTGATTGGTACTGTGTTGAATCTGTAGATGAATTTGGGGAAAATTCATATCTTAACTATATTTAGCCTTCCTGTCCATGAACATGGAATGTCTTTCCACCTATTTAGATCTCTTGATTTCTTTTAGCAGTGTTATGTAGTTTTCTGTGTACAAGTCCTTTATGTTCCTATTAAGTGATTCTTTTAGTTGCTATTTTGAATGGAAGTTTTTCCTTAACTAACTCAACTAGGTCATTGCTTGTATATAGAAATGTTACTAATTTTTGCATTTTGATTTCATATCCTGCCACCTTGCTGAATTTGTTTATTAGCGCAAGTAACTTTGCTGTAGATTTCTCAGGATCTTCCTAGTATCATATCATCTGCAAATAATGAGAATTTTACTTTTTCTTTCCAGTTTGGATGCCTTTTATTTCTTTGTCCTGCCTGATTGCACTAGCTAGAACTTTTCTTACAATGTTAACTAATGGTGACCTTGGGCATCTTTGTCTTGTACCTGGTTTAGGGGGAAGGTTTTTCAGTCTCTTGCAATAGAGTATGATGCTGGCTGTTGGTTTTTCATATATTCCCTTTATCATATCAAGGTAGTTAACTTTGATTTCTATTTTTTGAAATGTTTTTATCAGGAAAGGATGCTGAATTTTGTGAAATGCTTTTTCAGCATTAATTGAAATCATGTGATTTTTCCCTTTCGATTTGTTAATGTGCTGTATTATAATAATTGATTTTCTTGTATTGAACCACCCTTGCATTCCTGGTATAAACCCTACTTGGTAATGATGTATAATTCTTTTAATGTGCTGTTGGATTCAAATGCTAATATTGTATTGAGAATTTTTGCAGGTATGTTCATTATGGAGATTGGCCTGTAGTTTTCCTTTCTTTCAGTATCTTTACTCGGTTTTGGTTTTAAAATGATATTAGCTTCATAAAATGAATTAGGTAGAGTTCTTTTTTTCTCAATGTTTTGGAAAAGTTTGAGCAGGATTGGTGTTAGTTCTTTCTGGAATGTTTGATAAAATTCACCTGTGAAGCCATCTGGCCCTGGGCTTTTCTTTGTAGGAACATTTTTAATGACTGATTGAATCTTTTTACTTGTGCTTGGTTTGTTGAGATCTTCTATTTCTTCCTGAGTCAGTGTAACTTGTTTGTGTGTCTTGAGGAATTTGTGCACTTTTTCTAAGTTGTTGAGTTTGTTGGCATATGGCTGTTCATCGTATCCTCTTGTTATTTCTTTTATTTCTTCAATGTCTGTGGTAAAGCACCCCTTCTCATTTCTGATTTTGTTTATTTGCATCCTCTCTCTTTTTTTCTTTGTCTTTCTGGATAGTGGCTCTGCTGATTTGAAAGGATGTATGTCCCCTAGAAAAGCCATGTTTTAATCAAAATCTCATTTCGTAAAGGCAAAATAATCCCTATTCAATACTGTATGTTTGAATCTGTAATTAGATCATCTCCCTGGAGATGTAACCCAATCAAGAGTGGTGGTTTAAGCTGGATTAGGTGAGGTGTGTCTCCACCCATTTGGGCGGATCTTGATTAGTTTCTGGAGTCCTATAAAAGAGGAAACATTTTGGAGCATTAAAGAGGTTCGGAGAGAGCAGAGAATGCTGCAGCACCACGAAGCAGAGTCCATCAGCCAGTGCTTTGGAGATGAAGAAGGAAAATGCCTCCCGGGGAGCTTCATGAAACAGGAAGCCAGGAGAAGAAGCTAGCAGATGATGCCATGTTCGCCATGTGCCCTTCCAGATGAGAAAGGAACCCTGGCCGTGTTCACCTTGTGCCTTTCCAGATGAGAGAGAAACTCTAAACTTTGTCAGCCTTCTTGAACCAAGGTATCTTTCCCTGGATGCCTTAGATTGGACATTTCTATAGACTTGTTTTAATTGGGACATTTTCTAGGCCTTAGAATTGTAAACTAGCAACTTATTAAATTCCCCTTTTTAAAAGCTATTCTATTGGTGGTATATTGCATTCTGGCAGCTAGCAAATTAGAACAGTGGCCTATCAATTTATTGATTTTCCCAACGAACCACCTTTTGGTTTTATTGATTCTTTCCATTGTTCTTTTGTTCTCCCATTCATTTATCTCTTCTTTAATCTTTGTTATTTTTCTTCTCATATTTGTTTTGGGATTATTTGCTGTTCTTTCTCAGGTTCCTCTAGGTTTGTGTTAAGTCCTTGATTTTTTGCTCTTATTTGTTTTTTAATGTAGGTATTTAGGGCAATAAATTTCCCTCTGTGAGGGAAATTTCTCATTTTCATTCATCTCCAGATAGCTACTTATTTCTCTAGCAGTTTCTTCTTTGACTCACTGGTTGTTTAAGAGTGTGTTATTTAATCTCCGTGTATTTGTGAATGTTCTTGTTGTGTGGTGGTTATTGAGATCTAGCTTCATCCCATTGTGATCAGAGAAAGTGCTTTGAATAAATTTGTGGCGACCTGTTTTGTGCCCAGCATATGATCTATACAGAAGGATGTTCCATGAGCACTAGAGAAGAATGTATAACCTTGTGCTTTGGGGTGCAATGACATATATACGTCTATTTGGTCTAATTCATTTATCAAATTACTTAACTTCTCTATTTCCTTGTTGATCTGCTCTCTGATTGTTCTATCTATAGAGTGATGTATTGAAGTCTCCTACTATTATCGTTGAAACATCTATCGTTCCCTTCAGTTTTGCCAATGTCTGTCACATGTATTTTGGAGCTCCTTGATTGGGAGCATAAACATTTATGATTGTTATATCTTCTTGGTAAATTGACCTTTTAGTTAGTATATAGTGTCCTTCTTTGTCTCTTATTATGTCTTTACATTTGAAGTCTGTTTTGTCCGATGTTAGTGTAGCTACTCCTGCTTTCTTTTGGTTACAACTTCTTTTGGTTACAAAAAGAACATCTTTTTCCATCCTTTGACTTTCAATCAATTTGTATCCTTGTGTCTAAAATCAGTCTCTTGTAAGCAGTTTATAGCCGGATTATGTTTCTTAATCCATTCTGCCAATCTGCACCTTTTAATTGGTAAGTTTAGTCTGTTGACATTCAAAGTTATTACTGAAAAGGCGTTTCTTGATTCCACCATCTTATCATTTTTATTTTATTTGTCAGATCTACATAGTCTTTTCCCTCTTTCCCCTTGTGTTACTTAAATTACCCTTAGTGGTACTCTTCAATTCTGTGCCCTCCTCCAGATCTCACTCACCTGTCTTTTTTTTTCATGTGGCAGAACTCCTTTTAGTATTTCTTGTAGGGCCAGTCTCTTGTTGACAGATTCTTTCAGGACTTCTTTGTCTGTGAAAACTTTAATCTCTCCCTCAATTTTGAAGGACAGTGTGGCTGGGTACAGAATTCTTGGCTGGAAGTCTTTCTCTTTCAGGATCTTGAATATACCATACCACTGCCTTCTTGCCTCCAGGGTGCTAGTTGAGTAGTCTGAACTCCGTCTTATTTGATTTCCCTTGTATGTAGTAGATTGTTTTTCTCTTGCTCCTTTCAGGATTTTCTGCTTGTCTTCCACATTTGACGGAGTGATTAGTATGTGCCTTGGGGAAGGCCTGTTTGAATTTACTCTGGTTGGGGGTTGTTGGACTTCTTTGACTTGTGTATTTATATCCTTTATGAGGGTTGGGAAGTTTTCGCCCATTATATCCTCAGCTAGCCCTTGACTCCTCTCCTCTCCTTCTGGGACACCAGTGATTCTTAAATTTGTGCTTTGTTTTATCTGTCATTTCCCTGAGTTCCCATTCAATTTTTTCCATCTTTTTTTTTTTGCCATTTACTATTTTAAGTCTTCGAAGTCAATTATCCTGTCCTTTATATCACTTATTCTTTCTTCTGTCTCTTCAAATCTGCTGTTGTGTGCCTCTAGAATGTTTTTTATTTAGTCAACAGAGTCTTTAATCTCCTTAATTTCTGCTATTTTTCTATTTATCTTTCAAATTCCTCTTCTTGTTCTTCTACTGTCTTCTTCATCTCCTTTATTCCATTTGCTATCCCACTTATTTTATTAAGTAGATTTGTATGAACATCTTTGATTAGTTGTTCCAACATCTATGTGTCCTCTGCTGTTTTATTTTGGTCATTAAGCAGGGCTATGTCTGTCTGCATTGTGATATGCTTAGTGATCTTCTGCTGTCTTCGTTGCATGCAAATAATTATCTTTATTGATTTACTTTGGGAGTTGATTTCTTTTACTAGTCTAAGTCCTTGTGTTTGTGGGATGGTTGTACAGCAGGGAGCAGTGCCCGGGGTGGTGCACTCAGTATTGTGATTTGTGTCAGGGCAGATATGGGCACAAGTTGGCGTTGTTGCGCTGATGCTTGTGAACATGGGTGCCCACTGGCCAGGGAGGATGTAGCTGTGCAGGTGCACTGGTCTGTGGGACATAACCATGTTTGCTGGTCTCAGGCACAGGACCCTTTGTGCACATGCGTTGAGCTGTTGCAGCAAATCGGTGTGATGCATTCGTGGATTGGTGGCAGATGTGACCTGGCTGTGCAGGTCGGCAGTTTCTCAGAGCTGGGAAGTGAGGCTAAGGGCTGTGTGCATGCACGATTCTAGGACTGCTGTAAAGAGGTGAATGACATAATTGGGGGCCTGTGAGCCTGTGCAGGCCTCGTAGTGCTGTAAATGAATGCGCTGAGCTCTGGGAGGGTGGGATGAGGCTGTGTGACACTATGACCCGGGTGCTGGGGTAGCCTAGGTATGAAGGCTAGTGCCTGCAAGCTTTATGTGCTGGCATAAGTGTGCAGGGAACAGGGAGAGGGAGGTAGTGCTCTGGAGGTGTGCAGGAGAAGTGGATTGATCTGCACTTTGGGTAGGAGTGTGGGGTAGGTATGTGCACTGCGGGCTGGTGGGGTGGGGGCACCTGACAGGGTTGACAGGGTTCAGGTGCGTGGGGTTTGTGGTGAGTCCCCAGTCACAGGGCTGTGCTGGTGAGGGCATGAGCGGCCTGGCTTACTTCCTGGTTCTGAAGTTCAGTCCATGCACTCCTGCAGGCTCTGTGGCACTGCACCTCTGTACCAGGCTCCTGCTTTCTGCCTCTCAGTTCCTGTGCCTCTGCAATCAGAGGTGTCACATGTTGTGCAGAAGGCTCTCCCAGGTCAGCTGCCCTTCCGAATTGCCACCTCAGTCACCCTCCTGTCCCTTCTCTAACTTTTCCTTGGAGCAGTGCTAATCTCAAAGTACTCCACTTGGCCAGCTTACCGGAAGTCCTCCTACCATGCTGTTTTTATCACCATAGCTTCATAATATGATTTAAAGTTAGGTAATGTGTGACCTCCACTTCTTTTTTCTTTCTGAAAACATTTTTAGCTATTTAGGGCATCCTGCTCTTCCAAATAAATTTGGTTATTGGTTTTTCCTTCTGTAAAGTAAGTTGTTGGGATTTTAATTGGTATTGCATTGAATCTATAAATCAGTTTGGGTGGAATTGACATCTTAGCTATATTTAGTTTTTCCATCCATGAACATGGTATGCCCTTCCATTTATTTAGGTCTTCTGTGATTTAACAATTTCTTGTAGTTTTCTGTGTATCAGTCTTTTATATCCTTAGTTTAATTTGTTCCTAAATATTTTATTCTTATGTTTGCAATTGCAAATGCATTTTTTTTTCTTGATTTTCTCCTCAGATTGCTTATTACTAGTGTATAGAAGTACTACTGAATTTTGGGTGTTGCTCTTGTTCCCTGCCACTTTGTTGTACTCATTTATTTGCTCAACTTTGCTATGGACTTTTTGGGATTTTTGACATACATTATCATATCATCTGCAAACAGTGAGAGTTTTACTTCTTCCGTTCCAATGTGTATGCCTTTTATTTCTTTTTCTTGTCTAATTGCTCTGGCTAGAACTTCAAGCCCAATGTTACATAACAATGGTGACCTGGACATTCTTGTCTTGTTTCTGATCTTAGGGCAAAGCTTTCAGTTTTTCCCCATTGATGAAGATGTTAGCTGTGTTTTTTTTCATATATTTTCTTTATCATTTTGAGGAAGTTCCCTTGCAGTCATATTCTTTGAAGTGTTTTCCTCAAGAAAGGATTTTAAGTTTTGTCAGATGCCTTTTCTGCATCAATCAAGATTACCATTTGGATTTTTTGTCATTTATTTGTTGATATGTTATATTAGATCACTTGGTTTTCTTGTGTTGAACCACTCTTGCATACCTGGAATAAATCCCACTTGGTCATGTTGTATAATTCTTTTACTTTGCTGCTGGATTTGCCAGAGTTTTGTTGAGGATTTTGCGTTTATATTCATTAGAGAGATTGGTCTGTAATTTTTTTTCTTGTATTATCTTTGTATGACTTAGGTATTAAGGTGATTTTAACCATAGAATGAGTTAGGTAGCCTTCCCTTCTCTTCAGTTTTTTTGAAGAGTTTGAGGAGGACTTGTTCTAATTCTTTCTTAAATGCTTGGTAGAATTTACACGTGAAGCTGTCTGGTCCTGGACTTTTCTTTTTTGGGAGCTTCTAGATGACTAATTCAATCACTTTACTTGTGATTGGTTTGCTGAAGTCATCTATTTCTTAAGTCAACTTCTCAACTTTCTAGGAAGTTGTCTATTTCATCTGTGTTGTCTAATTTATTAGCATAAAGTTGCTGAAAGTATCCTCTCATTACCTCCTTTATTTCTGTGGGGTCATTGGTTATGTCTCCTCTTCCATTCCTGATTTTATTTATTTGCATCCTCTCTCTTTTTCTTTTTGTCAGCCTAGATAAGGTTCCATCAATTTTATTGATTTTCTTGAAGACCCAACTTCTGGTTTAGTTGATTTTTCTTGATTATTTTCATGTTTTCAATTTCATTTATTTCTGCTCTAATCTTCATTATTTCTTTCCTTTTGTTTGTTTTGGGGTTTGTCTGCTGTTCTTTCTCTAGTTCTTCCAAGTGAAGTTAATTCCTTGATTTTATCTCTTTCTTACTGTTTTTTTTTTGTGTGTGTATTCAATGAATGAACATTTATTGATGTCACAGATACATTTTTTTCTAATATTTAAAAATATATTTTTTTAAATATTTTTTTTTAAAATATTTTTGGGCAGGCCACGGTGACTCAGCAGGCAAGAATGCTTGCCTGCCATGCCAGAGGACCTGGGTTCAATTCCCAGTGCCTGCCCATGTTAAAAATATATATATATATATATATTTTTTTATTGTAAACAAAAAACATACAAATATTCCTGACATACAAACATTCTATACACGAGGTACAATCAGTGGCTCACAGTATCATCATGTAGTTGTGTATTCATCAGCATGATCATTTTTTATTAATTTTTAATTTTTTTATTTATTAATTAAAAAATTTAACAACAGAGTGAAAACATTAACATATGATCATTCCATTCTATATATATAATCAATAATTCACAATATCATCACATAGTTGCATATTCTCTTTCTTATATTTTGATACAGGCATTTACAGCAGTAAATTTCCTTTTTAACACTGCCTTTGATGCATCCCTTAAAGTTTGATATGTTGTGTTTTCATTTTCATTTGCCTCAATTTATTTACTGATTTCTCTTGTAATTTCTTCCTTGACCCACCGGTTGTTTAAGAGTGTGTTGTCTAGCCTCAATATATTTGAATTTTTCTTCCCCTCTGCTTGTTATTCATTTCTAACTTCATCCTATTATGGTCTGAGAAAGTGTTTTATATACTTTCAGTCTTTTTAAATTTACTGAGACTTGCTTTTTCATGCAGCATATTGTCTGTCCTTGAGAATGATTCATGAGCATTTGAGAAAAATGTGTATCCTGCTGTTGTGGAGTGTAATGTTCTGTAAATGTCTAGTGTTGTTCGTTTATCATATTTATCAAAATCTTTGTTTCCTCATTGATTCTCTGTCTAGATGTTCTATCCCTGATGAGAGTGGAGAATTGTGGTGTCTCCAACTACTATGGTAGAGGTGTCTCCTTCTTTCAGTGTTGTCAGTGTTTTCCTTATGCATTTTGGAGCATTCTGACTCAGTGCGTAAATATTTATGATTTTGTCTTCTTGTTTGTTGCTTTCATAAATACATAGTGTCCTTCTTTGTCTCTTTTGCAGTTGAAGTCTAATTTGTCGGATATTCATATAGCTACCTCTGCTTTTTCTGGTTTTTGTTTGTATGAAATATCTTTTTCCGATCTCTCATTTTCAACCTATTTTTATCCTTGGGTCTAAAATGAGTCTCCTTTAAGCAGCATATAGATGGGCCCTGTTTTTTAATCCATTCTTCCATGCTGTATCTTTTGACTGGGGAATTTAATCCATTAACATTTAAGGTTATTACTGTAAAGGCAGTACTTTCTTCTACCATTTTGTCTTTTGTAATTTACATGTCATGTCCAACTATTTTTCCTCCTTTTACATTTACTCACAGTCTTCATTTCATTTTTTTTTTTTAATTTGTAGATACCATATCCCTGCACCCTCCCTCTCATTGACCACTAGTATTTCCATCTACCCAATTTATTTTACCCCTTACTCCCCCATTATTTATTTAGTTTTTATTCATAGGTTTTTACTCACCTGTCCATACCCTGGATAAAAGGAACACCAGACACAAGACTTACAGTCACAGAGTCAGATTATAAAAGTTATATCTTTATCCAGTCGTCTTCAAGAATCAAGACTACTGGAATACAGCTCAAGAGTTGCAGGTACTTTCCTCCAGCCATTCCAATACACCTTAAACTTAAAAGGGATGTCTATAAAAAGCATAAGAATAACCTCCAGGATAACCTCTCGACTCTGTTTGAAATCTCTTGGTCACTGAAACTTTACTTTGTTTAATTTCTTTCTTCCCCCTTTTGGTCAAGAAGGCTTTCTTAATTCCTTGATGCTGGATTTTTGGTCATCCTGGGAATCCTGTTCCTTCTTGGTAGGGAGATTTACACCCCTGGGATTCGTGTCTCATATAGAGGGGAGGGTAGTGAGTTCACCTGCTGAGTTGACTTAGAGAGGCCATCACCTTTGATCTTTCTCCTACTCTTTAGGGGTATTTGGGCTATGCCCATTGTAACTTTTTCATGTTGGAAGGGGCTATTAATAATATGGGATAGAGGGATAGAACTAGTTGATGTTCCAGAGAGGCTGGCCTCTCTGCATTTCAGAACTTATCTTGTCTAGGGATCCATCTGGAGGGTATAGTAACTTCAGTGCATGGAACCTGTGTAGAACCTTATGTTATACCCTAGGTGTTCTTTGGCGTTAGCAGGAATGGTTTTGGTTGGGGTTTGGCAAACTATGATAGGTAGCAATGTCTAACTAAACTTGTGTAAGAATAGCCTCCAGAGCAGCCTTGCAGCTCTGAACTCTCTTAGCCACTGATACCTTACACTTCTTTCCCCCCTTTTGGTCAGGATGGCATTGTCAATCCTATGGTGCCAGGCGTAGGCTCATCCCTGGAGTCATCTCCCATACCACCAGGGAGACTTCCTTGGATGTCATGTCCTATGGAGGGGGCATGACAGTGATTTCACTAGGAGAATTGGGCTTAGAGTGAGAGAGGCTACATCTGAGCAACAAAAGAGGTCCTCTGGAAATAACTCTTAGGCATACCTATAGGTAACGTAAATTTCTCCGCTATGTAAATAAGCTTCACAAGAGCAAACCTTGAGATCAAGAGCTTGGCCTATTAATTTCAGTATCCCTAATGTTTGTCATACTATCAGGGGTTTCCCAGTGGTAAAGTTTAATAGTTCCATAATTTTCTCCCATCCCTCAAGGGACTTTGTGAAACTTTTTGATTTGTTTATAGTTCTTAAGGAAATGAAAGTGTCAAAATTAAGGCACCAACAAGAGATCACCTTCATTCAAGAAAAACTAATGGGTCTGGAACACCTCTGTCAGCTGGTTAGTCACGTGGCTGGCAACTGCTGTTCCTTGCTCCTGGGCTCAGTTGCTTTCAGTCTCTGTCTGTGTGGGGGTTCCTCACTTTGCTTCTCCAGCACTAGCTTTCATCTCTTGGCTTCTCTTGGCTCTTTCAAGGTTCTGGCTTGTTTAACATCTCATAGTGACATCTGCTGGACTCTAAGCATCTCCAAACATCTGCTTCTCTGTTCTCTGCCTGTCACCTCTGCTCTCAAGTTTCTTTTGGGTATGTCATTTCTGTCGTTTATGTCAGCTCTGTTGTTTCTGACTCTCCAAAATGTTTCCTCTTTTGTAGGATTCTAGTGAACTCATCAAGGCCCACCTGGAAGGGGTGGAGTCACATCTCCATCTGATCAAAAGATTATACTCACACACACTATATATATATATTCCTTCTAGCCTGCAGTGTTCTAGAGCAGCTAGAAAGAAAAGTCTGAGATGATGGTATGGTAGCCCACGACAAATTCTAGAATCTGTTCTGTGACTAAACTTGTTAAAGAGTGCTTTGAAAACTATTGCTTTTTTCTTTCTTTGCTTTGTATATATGTTATATTATACAATAAAAAAGTTAAAAAAAATTACACCCACCATTGGGCATGCCGCACTTCCACAGAGATAATCTCATCAAAAGTTTCTGACATAGTGGTCTTGAATCAGGATTAAAAGAAATGGCTGCTTCCACAAGATGGAATCGGGATTAAAACATGGCTTTTCTGGGGTTCATACTACTTTCACCTATATTTGTCTTTTCACCTATTTAGATCCTCTTTGATTTCGTTTAGCAGTGTTATGTAATATTCTGCGTACAGGTTAAGTTAACATTCGTAGTTAAGTTCATTCCTAGATACTTGGTTCTTTTTTTTTTTTTTTTTTTTTTTTTTTTTTTTACATGGGCAGGCACCAGGAATCGAACCTGGGTACTTGAGCACAGCAGGCAAGCGTTCTTACCTGCTGAGCCACCGTGGCCCGCCCTTAGTTACTATTTTGAATGGAATTTTTTTTCCTTAATTCACTCGTCAGTTGGGTCATTTCTTGTGTATAGAAATGTTATTGACTTTTGCACATTCATTTTATGTTCTGCCACCTTGCTGCATTTCTTTATTAGCTCAAGTAACTTTGTGTAGATGTCTCAGGATTTTCCAAGTAAAATATCATGTCATCTGCAAATAATGAAAGTTTTAGTTCTTCCTTTCCAGTGTGTATTTCTTTCATTCCTTTTTCCTGCCTTATTGCTTTAGCTAAATCTTCTAGTACATACAGTATTGAATAATAGTGGTGTCAGAGGGCATCCCTGTCTCATTCCTGATTTTAGGGGGAAAGCTTTCAGTCTCTCACCATTGAGTATGATGCTGGCTGTGGGTTTTTCATATATGCCTTTTATCATATTAAGAAAGTTACCTTTTATTCCCACCTTTTGAAGTTTTCATCAGAAAGAAATATTAGATTTTGTCGAATGCTTTTTCAGCATGAGTTGGTATGATCATGTGACTTTTCTTACGTTTTGCTTTGTTAATGTGCTGTATTATGTTAATTGCTCTTCTTGTGTTGACCCATCCTTGCATTCCTCATATAAATCCCACTTGGTTGTGGTGTTTAATTCTTTTAATGTGTCATTGGATTCAATTTGGTATTATTTTGTTGAGAATTTTTGTATCTGTGTTAATTAGGGAGATTGGCCTATAGTTTTCCTTTCTTACAGCATCTTTACCTGGTTTGGTAGTTGAGTGATGTCACCTTCATAAAATGAATTATATAGTGTTGTTTTCCTCAAGTTTTTGGAAAAGTTTGAGCAGGATTAGTGTTAGTTCTTTTTGGAATGTTTCAATAAAAGTCCCTTGTGAAGTCATCTGGCCCTGGGCTTTCCTTTGTAGGAAGATTTTTGATGACTGATTGAACTTCCTTACTTGTGATTGGTTTGTTGAGAGCTTCTATTTCTTCTTGAGCCAGTGTAGCTTGTTTATGTGTTTCCAGTAATTTGTACATTTCTTCTAAGTTGTCTAGATTGTTGGCTTATAGTTGTTCATAGTATCATCTTATGATTTTTTTGTGTGTATTTTTTCAGAGTCTGTGGTTATGACCCCCTTCTCATTTCTGATTTTGTTTATTTGTATCCTCTCTCTCTTTTCCTTTATCAGCCTCGGTATGGCCCATTGATTTCCTCAAGGAACCAGCTTTTGGTTTTATTCATGCTTTCTCTTGTTCTTTGGTCCTCCTATTCGTTAACTCTGCTTTAATCTTTGTTATTTCTCTTCTTCTGTTTGCTTTTATTTAGTTTGCTGTTATTTTCCAAGTGAGCAGTTAAGGCCTCTATTTTTTGCTCTTTTTTTTTTTATCTTCAACAGTGGAAATTTATTAGTTTACAGTTTTGAGACTCTGAAAATGTCCAAATCAAGACATCATTAGAGCAATGCTTTCTTCCCAAAGACCAGCTGTTTGCAATCCTTCACTCCTCTGTCACATGGCAAGATACTTTATGACATCAGCTAGTCTTTTCAAGTTTCGTTGATTTCAGCTTCTTATTTCCGTGGCTGTCTCTCTCCTTCTGAATTACATTCTCATATAAAGGACTCCAGTAAGAAAATTAGGATACATCTTGAATGAGGTGGGTCACACCTTAGCTGCAGTAGCTCGTCAAGAGGTCCTACTTACAGTGGGTCCACATCCACAGGAATCGATTAAATTTAAGGACATGTTTTTCTGGGATACATATAGTTTCAAACCACCACACATGGATTACTTCATTTGATATTAAAAGGAATCTTTAAAGTAGGTGCTATTATTTCACACCTATTTTACAAATAAGGGAAGTAGGGCCTGATAAGGTCACATAGCCAGCTTAACTAGGGTCAGTGTGGGCATCTGGACCCAAAGCCTTATGCCAAAGCCCTTGTTGTTTACAGAGCTTTTGGCTACTAACCAATCCACAAATATGTCCTGTCAGTTCAACTTCAAAACATACCTCTCAAAATCAGCTACTTCTCACTACCTTCACAGCTACCACCCTGGCCCAGTCACCATGATTATTAGTCTGAACTATTACAGATGTCTGGTTCCCCATTGCCACTCTTGTATCAGTACAATCCATTCTCACACAATAACCTGAGTGACCTTTTAAGTCTTAAACATGTTAATATCCTGCTTATTTTCCTAAAAGGCTTCCTATCACAAGGCCCTAAGTGTGCTGGCCCTTCCCTACCTCTGCAACCTTGTCTTTTCTCACACTCTCCTGTCTCACGAAGTTCTGGTCATACGGGCTTCATTCTGAAGTGGGAGCAAGACAAGCTCATGTTCCACCCTAGAGCTTTTCCACGGCTATTTTCTCTACTTCAGACATGTTCTTTTTTATCTTCCAATGACTGTCTCCTTCTCATTCTTCAACCCTCGGCTCACATAACAATACCCCCTGCCTTGACTAACTTTGAACTTATTCTGGAAGGGGTGGGGATATGTGTGCATATGTGAATATGAGGAGGAGGCACCTTGCTTTTATGTCTCCTCAGCCATGTATTTATATATTTTATTCCTTAGGGCTGGTCATTTCTAATTTCATCCGTCATATTTGAATTTTTCATAATATCAGTCTCACAAGATAGCTTTTCTGTTACCTTACCACACTAACCATCATTATTCCTCTATTTTGACAATGAAGCTGAAATTAAAAGAAGTATCCAGAATCATTAAGCTAGTGACAAGGCTGAAACTTATAATTCTAAGCACCATTCAGTGCTTTTTTTTAGTGAAAAACAAAAAAGAGTGTTCACAGTTGTTTGTAAGCAGTTCAGTAAGGGCAAGTTATATATCGATTTCAAGCTGAAATTTACTAATTTTTGTATTTATAGAGCACTATTTGAAAGAATCTTTTAAAAGCAATTTTACATTTATTTTCTCCTTTTTTTCATAAAAATATCCAGGTAGGTAACAGGTCAAATTATTTTCATCTTATAGATGAAAAGGGCACAAAGAGGTTAAGGGACTGACTGAAAACATAGGTCTTGAGTTCCAGTTGTAATATTTTTCCATTGAACCATTCTGCCTAGTTAACCAAATAACAATATTCAAATAAACTGTCAATACATGGAACACCTAGGATGAATTAGAACAGTTAAGAAAAGTGTAATTATATTACACTTAGGGTTTATTTGCTTAAGGGGCTGTCATAAGGAGACAGCATATATATTAGGATTCCCATATCCGAAAAGGGTAAGGTCAAAAAGGAACATACCAGAATCACAAAATTTTAAAAATCACAGATAAAGGAAAACGTGGATCAAGGAAGCACTCTTTAAAAAGAGACAGACATGGCTATTAAAAAGATTGGAATATATCTAGTCTTAAAAATGAATGCTAAGGAGGCTGCCGTGACATTCCACAATGATGGAATCTTCGAATAGATGGAGTACAGGAGTGAACATCAATGCCATACTCCTAAGATTGAGGCAAAAGATTTAAACATTTATCCAATAATTTAGTGTAAAGTAATTCCCATTCTTTTTATATTCTGAAAGGAGGATTTTTTAACGTGTTAAGAGACTATACACAGGAATCTGCACCTGACCTAAGAGTTTGCTTCATTCACTTTACTGGGGGATTGATTTTATCTTTCAGAGAACAACCATTAAAATTTCTCTTCTCTCCCACAAGAGTTTAAAAATAATCAAGCATTATGTAGAAATACAGAAAGTCTTATATCAAGTAATACATGAAAAATAGGAATCAAAATGATATATGTACACTGACAGCAAGTACGCTGGTATACTCTCTACCTAGTGACACTGCTGAGTTTACAAACTCTGTAAACTGGTGACAGTAGTTTCCAAGGAATATACTTAATCAGACTCTCAGATACTCTAGAAACCTGTGTTTTAAACAAAAGACCCAGTGATACTAGGTTTTGATTAAAACTATGGTTTAAGAAAAGCAATTCTAACCTTATCATGTGTCACATTAAATATATGATAAAATTAAATTACAGTTTTTATACTTTTTAAAAAATTAAAAAATTGATAAAAAAAGAAAAAATTAAATTATAGATCATGTAATTGAACACTACCACTAAAAATAAAATTTCTCTCTACAAAGCATTAACAGATATCTAAGTAGAATATGGTTAAAAAGTGAGAGAAAATGAAATTGTGTATACTGTAATTGTATTCATAAAGTATTCTAACCAAAAACTATACAACAATGTGATACATTAATGTCAGATTCAGCTATGAAAGATGTTACTCTGAATTCATGTTTCATTGAGCGTCAAAACCCAGCAATCTTTTAGTCCTTTTCTTGTACATTATTCTGTATCCACATTCTCTGCATCTGATTGGATCCCTGGATTTTATTTTGTTTTCTGTGTGACAGTCTCCACAGATATAGGTCATTGGCTGCTGCTTTGAGGGTTGCACAGCCTTCTGGGTTTCCATTGTTAGTCCACAGCACAGAGAAATCTGTCTCTTTTTTTAAATATAGGCATTTAGGGCAAAAAATTTTCCTCTGAGCACTGCCTTTGCACCCAGAGCCTGAGTCTCCTCATAAGGAAAGTGGGGATGGCAGTATACTGTACTCGGGGCTGTTCTAAGGACTGCATGCTACAACACTTGTAAATTCTTGACATAGACCCAGGCTTAGGGTGAGGGCTCAGTATCTGGTGGCTGTCGGAAGGAGAAAACAGGAGAGGAAACAGGAAGAGAGGAAAGAGAGGCAAGAAGGTAGGGGTGGGGGTGGGGTTGAGTAAGATTTCCTACTTAGTTTCTAAACAAATCAAAGAACAAGAAAGGAGAAAAAATACTTTCCCCACTGAAGGATTTCCTAATCCCCTCTGGCTTGAGCTTCCTTCCAACATAATAGCTAACCATCTACATTTATTTTCTGTTTATTTTTTAAACAGTTTCATTCACGTACCATACAGACCATCATAAGCCAGTCAGTGGCTCCCAGTATAATCACATAATTGTGCACTCACCACCACAATCTGTATGGGAACATTTCTATGTCTTACCAAAGAAAGAGCAAGAGAGAGAATAAAAGAATAAAAAGAAAAATAACAACCCCTCCACCAAGAAACCCCTACTCCTTATATTCCGCTCTTAGTGACATTTAGTTTTGATATATTGTCTTTGTTACAATTAATGGGAGCATATTACAATGTTTCCATTAGCTATAGATCCTATTTTGCATCGATTGTATTTTTTCCGTATATCATCCCATATTTAACACTTTGCAATGTTGACATTCATTTGTTCTCCCTCATGTGAAAACTTTCTTATATTTGGACATTTAATCACCATCATTGTCCACTCTAGGTTTCGCTTTGTTACACAGTCCCAGTTTTTATCCTTGTTTTAGTTTGCAAGCTGCCAGAATGTGGTATACCAGAACTGGATTTGTTTTAAAAAGGGTAATTTAATAAATTACAAGTTTTCAGTTCTAAGGATGTGAAAGTGTCCAAATTATGGCACCACCAAGAGGTTATCTTCACTCAAGAAAGGCTGATGGGTCAGGAATACCTCTGTCAGCTGGTTAGTCACTTGGCTGGCCTCTGCTGGTCCCTTGCTCCTGGACTCATTTGCTTTCAGCCTCGGTTCCTGTGGAGGTTCCTTACTTTACTTCTCCAGGGCTGGCTTTAATCTCTGGGCTTCCCTTGGCTCTCTCCAGTTTCTGACTTGCTTAACATCTCATGGTGACATATGCTGGGCTCCAAGCAACTCCAAACATCCTTGTCTCTCTTCTCCAGTCTGCATCTGTGTCAACTCTGCTATAAAGTTTCCATGGGCTCTGAGTGTCTTCTGTCTTTTTTCTAGGCTCTGTCATTTCTGTAGGCTTCTGTTGTTTCTCTAGGCTCTGTTGTTTTTGAGTTTTCTGCAAAATGTTTTCTCTTTTAAGGGATTCCAGTAAACCAATCAAGACCCACCTGGAATGGATGGAGTCACGTCTCCATCTGATAAAAAGTCAACACCCACAGTTGGACACACCAAATCTCCATGGAGATAATCTAATCAAAATATTCCAACCTTATTGTTAAATGAGAATTAAAAAAAAAGTCTGCCTCCAAAGGATGTAATCAAGATTAAAACGTGGCTTTTTCTGGGGTACATAATACTTTCATACCAGCACAATCCTCTGTATTTCCTTCTGGTTTCATATATGCCCAGACCTTCCTCTTTCAACCATACTCACACTCAGTTTTTTGTTCATTATAATTACAATAAACTGTGCTACTGTCAGATATTCTTGTGCTATCCATTTCTGGATCTTTAAAATCCGTCTTGTTTAACATTCTGTGCTTCTGTATCAAATGCCTCATCTCTCCCCAATTTGTATCTCCTGATAATCTGTGCTGTCAGCTTTAGCTCTCAGAGTTTGCTCTTTCTTGTTAGTTCCTATTAATGAGACCACAGGCATTTGTCATTTTGTTTCTGGCTAATGTCACTCAGCATAATGTCCTGGAGATTCATCCACATTGTTGTTGTATGCATCGTTACTTTATTCACTCTTACAGTTGTGTAATGTTTTTCATGTAAAGGCAATATTTTCTTCTACCATTTTGGCTTTTGATTTTATGTGTCATATCTTATTTTTATTTCTATTTTTACCCTTCCTCATAGTCTTCGTTTCTACCGTTTCCTCTAAACCTATCTTTCCTGTCTTTTCCTAGCTACCTTTATTGCTCCCTTTAGTATTTCTTGTAGGGCAGGTCTCTTGTTCACAAATTCTCTCAGTGTCGGAATATGTTTTAAAGACTCTCTCATTTTTTAAAAAAACCTTGATTGCGATATCTTCACACATGTACAGTTCATCCAAAATATACAATCATCACATAGTTGTGTATTCATCACCATGGTCATTTTTAGAACATTTGCATCACCCCGGAAAAAGAAATAAAAAGAAAAAACCCATACATCCCATACCCCTTACCCTTCCTTGTCATTGACCACTGGTATTTCAGTCTCCCCAATTTTTTTTTACTCCCTACCTCCATTATTTATTTATTTTTTCTTCTAATTTGTTTACTTATCTACTTACATCTTTTACCTCTTATCCCTCCCCCTATTATTTATTTTTTGTCCTTAAAAATTTTTATTTTTTTAAACGTAACAACATACATACACAAACATTCTTACCATATGATCATTCCATTCTTGGCATATAATCAAAAACTCACAGTATCATCGCCATGATCATTTCTTAGAACATTTGCATCAATTCAGGAAAAGAAATAAAAAGAAAAAAGAAAAAAACTCATACATACCATACCCCCTACCTCTCCTTCTCATTGACTGCTAGTATTTCCATGTACCCAGTATAAATATTAGTCTTTGTTTCCCCTATTTTTTTTCTATACCCTTAACACTCCCTTTCATTGATCACTAGCATTTCAGTCTACTAAATTTATTTTGACATTCGTTCCCCCTATTTATTTATTTATTTATTTATTTATAATTCATGTTTTACTCATCTGTCCATAGTGTAGATAAAAGGAACATCAGACGCAAGGTTTTCACAATCACACAGTCACATTGTGAAAGCTATATCATTATACAGTCATCTTCAAGAAACATGGCTACCGGAACACAGCTCTACATTTTCAGGCACTTCCCTTGACCTTCTCCAATATACCTTAACTAAAAAGGTAATGTGTATATAATGCATAAGAATAACCTCCAGGATAACCTCTCGGCTCTGAAATTTCTCAGACATTGACACTTTAGTTTGTCTCATTTTTCTCTTCCCCCCTTTGGTTGAGAAGGTTTTCTCAATCCCTTGATGCTGAGTCTCAGCTCATTCTAGGATTTCTGTCCCATGTTGCCAAGAAGGTTTACACGCCTGGGAGTCATGTCCCATGTAGAGAGGGGGAGGGCAGTGAGTTTGTTTGCTCTGTGGGCTGAGAGAGAGCAACAAAAGAGGTTCTCTGGGGGTGACTCTTAGGCCTAATTTTAAGTAGGCTTAGCCTATCCTTTGTGGGGATAAATTTCATATGAACAAGCTCCAAGATTGAGGACTCGGCCTGTTGCTTTGGTTGTCCCCACTGCTTGTGAGAATATCAGGAATTCTCCACTTGGGGAAGTTGAATTTTCCGCTTTTTCCTGCAAATACTTTTTAATTTACTGTTCAAATCACTCAGGATTTATCGGAACATCACTCTGGAAAATGCACAAAATCTTGTGCCCTACTCAAGGTTCCATGTACTTATGGAATTCAGTTAAGCCATCCACATAAGTTATATTAGGAAATGCACTATTCAAAATAAAAATTTTGTACCAAATAAATATTTTTTTGCTTTAGTCTCATGCAGAAGTTGAAGTTTTAAAATATGAATTACCATCTATTTTGAACTTCCTGCAGTATTGACTTTCTTTTGTTTTTCCTCATGCAAAAAACATTTTTTAATTCCTACATTTAGTCACTATCATTGTACACACTAGGCATTCCTAGATTAAGCCATCTCAGTCTTTATCGTCTATCTTTCCTTCTAATTTCACTTGTGCCCCCAGCCCTCCTCCCTCTGTCATTCTCACATTGAGCTTCATTCAAGGTTCTAACATTGTTGTATTACAGTTAGGTAGTATTGTGCTGTCCATTTCTGAGTTTTTGTATCCAGTCCTGTTGCACAGTCTGTATCCCTTCAGCTTCAATTACCCAATATCTTACCCTATTTCTATCTCCTGATGGTCTCTGTTACCAACGACATATTCCAAGTTTATTCACTAATGTCAGTTCATATCAGTGAGACCATACAGTATTTGTCCTTTAGTTTTTGGCTGGTCTCACTCAGCATAATGTTCTCAAGGTCCATCCATGTTGTTACATACTTCATGAGTTTATTCTGTC
>PVIY010042865.1:0-20689 GCA_004026745.1 Myrmecophaga tridactyla | reverse complement strand
TTCTCAACCAAAGGGGGAAGAGTGAAATGAGACTAAGTGTCAATGGCTGAGAGATTCCAAACAGAGTCGAGAGGTTATCCTGGAGGTTATTCTTATGCATTAAGTAGATATCACCTTGTTGTTCAAGATGTAGTGGAGAGGCTGGAGGGAACTGCCTGAAAATGTAGAGCTGTGTTCCAGTAGCCATGTTTCTTGATGAAGATTGAACAATGATATAGCTTTCACAATGAGACTCTGTGAATGTGAAAACCTTGTGTCTGATGCTCCTTTTAGCTACTATATCAACAGAAGAGTAGAACATATGGAATAAAAATAAATAATGGGGGAACAAATGTTAAAATAAATCCAGCTTGAAATGCTAGTGGTAAATGAAAGCGAGGGGTAAGGAGTATGGTATGTATAATCTTTTTTTCTCTATTATCGTTTTATTTCTTTTTCTGTTGTCTTTTTATTTCTTTTTCTAAATTGATGCAAATGCTCTAAGAAATGATGAATATGCAACTATGTGATAACATTAAGAATTACTGATTGTATATGTAGAATGGAATGATATCTTAATGTTTTTTGTTAATTTTTTTAATTAATAAAGTTTTTAAAAATAAATAAATAAATAAATAAGAAATAAAAAAGTAATAGGCGGGACAAAGGGTAAAATAAATTGGGTAGATAGAAATACTAGTGAGCATTTCGATGAGAGGGAGGGATAAGGTGTATGGTACTTATGAGTTTTTTCTTTTCATTTCTTTTTCTGGAGTGACGCAAATGTTCTAAAAATAATCATGGTAATGAATACATAACTACACGATGATAATGTGAGCCACTGATTGTAACACCATGTATAGAATGTATGCATGTAAAGATGTCTCAATAAAAATATATATCAAAAAAAAGAAACAAACAATTTCAAGGTTGGCACTGTCTACTAGCGAAAGTAAATTCAGCAATATAAGCAAAAGTTTTAAGAAAATCATTGCTGCCAGATGCACCAATGACCTGATGGATCCTACTTATCTATGAAATGCAGTTAACACATCAGCTGGACCTATTACCCGAATGTAAAGTAAGCCTTCTCTTATTTAAAGATGTAAAAAATGCTAGAGATTTAAAGAAAAAGGCCATGAAAGGCACCACTGATGGCTCATTAATTAATCCTACAGTGATTGTCATCCATTCCATATACTGGAGGCAGCAAACAAAGCAGATCATCTCTAAAACCTGGAAAAATGAAGACAAGAACCTCTATCTACTGAAATTATTTTCAACCTTTCCCCAACCAACAATACTTCTGAGGCTTTAAAAAAAATTGGTGTATCAGCAAATGACACCTCAATTCTAATTGTTTATGTTGAAGAGGGAGAAAAACAAATAAATCAAGAATAGCTATTATCTCAGGTAGACAGTCATCATATTTCTCTAAAAAATCTTCCTGAAATAACAAATATTACGAAAGTCAAAAAGATATATAAACTCTCCCCACAAGAAGAAAGTATTAGGACAATATTAGCATTTATAGAATGCCAACAAAAGATGTTTAGTGAAATGTGAGTACTAGCAAAAATTTCAATATAAAAAAAAAAACGTTAACTCCCAGAATAAGCTGAGACTCAGCATCAGTGGATTGAGAAAACCTTCTCGACCAAAAGGGGGATGAGTGAAATGAGACAAAATAAAGTGTCAATGGTTGAGAGATTGCAAACAGAGTCAAGAGGTTATCCTGGAGGTTATTTTTACACATTAAATAGCTATCACCTTGTTAGTCAAGATGTGGTGGAGAGGCTGGAGGGAACTGCCTGAAAATGTGGAGCTGTGTTCCAGTAGCCATGTTTCTTGAAGATGATTGTATAATGATATAGCTTTCACAATGTGACTGTGTGATTGTGAAAACCTTGTGTCTGATGCTCCTTTTATCTACCTTATCAACAGACGAGTAAAACATATGGAATAAAGATGAATAATAGGGGAAACAAATGTTAAAATAAATTTAGAGTGAAATGCTGGTGATCGGTGAGGGGGAGAGGTGGGGGGTATGGTACGCATGAATTTTTTTGTTTTCTCTTTATTTCTTTTTCTGAGTAGATGCAAATGTTCCAAGAAATGATCACAATGATGAATATGCAACTATGTGACGATATTGTGAATTACTGATTATATATGTAGAATGGAATGATCAAAAGTTACGAATGTTTCCGTTCGTTTGATGATTTTTTGGTATTTAAAAAAATAAGAAGAAAAAAGAAAAAAACATTGATTTTCAAAAAAAAAAAGAAAATCATTGCTTTTATCCCCACAATACACAATTAGAAGTATACAAAGTTTAGCACTACCACTACTATCACCTCCCCACTCACCCACACAAACACCCACAATGGTCACAAAACATTGGCTGAAAAACACATCTTGTTAATTGGGGGGGAAAAAAAAAATGTGTACGAATATATATTATACATATGCTAGCAGGTTATTCTCAAAACGTTAAATTGTAATTAAATCTAGAGGGTGAGATTTTGTTAAATTTTATTTCCTTTCTATTTACCTGTTTTCTAGTTTTAATAAAATAAGTATATTATATAATCAAAATTATGCATCTAATATTTACCTCAAGAAAAGTTCCATTAGGAACTAAATTTAAATTTCTTTGAATTTCAAAGAAAACTCAAACAAGATTTCTTTCCATTAAAACTATGGAATACTCTTAACAATACACAGAAGGCTCTAAGTATAAAGGAAAAGATCAATAAAATCTATTTCACTAAAAAAAACAACTATGGAATATAAACAAAAACAGGGCTTATACTTTATTTCATGTGACAGAGACAGACTTATAACCAAAGATTTAGTTTTTCAAAGTCATTTCAGAAACAGGTATTAATAGCAACAGCAGTTTAAAAAGATACTTAGCTCATCTCATTAAAAATATGAGAAAAAATAATTTAAAAAAACCTATAAGCTAAAAAAAACTTTAATATGGCTGTTTCTCAAGGCTCAGTTGTCTAAGATTGTTGCCAAAGTATTGACAGAGAGTCTGTTTAAAAAGCTTACAATTTTGGTATGTATTGTGCCAAATACATAATTTTATACGTCCAGAACCAATTACTAATAAGTCCTACCCTCTTCCCTCCCCTCAGCTTACCAACTTCTGATGCTTCTAATGGGCCACATGACTCACCATACTGTTGCCATCCAACAAAATGCATTTCAGCATACCTGGGATCTTGTCAAGAGTTAGTTTCTACTTTTAAATCGGATATAATGTACAGTCATAAATTTAAGTTAGAATTCCTCACCACAAGCCATAAGGAACTTGGGAATTAAGTCAACATTCCAGTCTCTTCCTCTCCCCATTGACGCTGGTGGTGCTCCTGGTAATTTAAATCTTTTGTATAACTAAAACCAAAACAAAAAAACAACCAGCATGTAACAAAATTTAATTTATAATCATGATATGCTGCTATTTTTTGATGAGTAGTGGTTTTCTTATTATAATTAAACACCACTATATGAGGTGACATAGGCATTTCATTTTGAATCAAATAAAAAAAATTTTTTTTTGTATGCTATATGGTAGAGTCAATTTCATTATTTTTCCACATGAGTATCCTGTTACTGCATCAACATTTGTTGAATTTTTGCTTGTTTGTTTTGCTTGTTTGCTTGCTTTCTGGGAAGTGCACGGGCTGGGAATTGAACCTGGGTTTCCCGCATGGCAGGTGAGAATTCTACCACTGAGCCACCCTAAAACACACTTTTGAAATGCATCATGGGGCCAAGTTCTACAAGTGCAGAAAACATAATATGAAGAGCATATTCATTTTTACTAACTGTCTAATACTCTACTAATACTTACATCTTCCAGCGGTGTTATAGAGGCACTTTCTCCTCCATAATACGGGTTCCGATCCATGTGAAGAACTTTCTTTCCATTCACTGACATTATGCCTGATAGGATACATTCCTACAGGGAAAGCATAAGTATATTCAAAGCTAAGAAAGTGGCACAGCTTTTTTAAAATAAGTATTTTTTAAGTCTGTCATTAAACATTCTTTTAGTAATTAACATGCAATACATATACATGCAATAATATTTTCTAGAAATTTATGGATGAAACCCGAGATCAACAGTTCTCAAACTGATCTATGGACACCTGTGGGTCCTATGTTCACAATAACACTAGTTTTCTTATTTTTGTTTTTTTAACTATGCTGTCATTTACACTAATGGTGCAAAATAATCCATGGTGGATAAAACGAATTCTCAATTGTACTAGTTGTCATATCATTTAGTACCAGGTACTCATGGCTTGCTTTTGTTTGTATTTTAAAGCCAAGCATTAAAAATTAACTTTATTTAATCTACACCCTTGAATACCCATTTTCTTAATACTCTAAGTAATGACATGGGAAGTACACATAAAGCACTACCAACTCAAGGAAAAGCTTCTGTGTAACTGATTTGTAAGCTGAACTAGACTTTTTTTTTCATAGAACACCATTTTTTTTACTTGAAAGACCTGACAAACTCTCATTATTCAGACTTTATTTTCCAAATGACCAATGAATGATATTTTAAAATCATACAGGGAATAAAAGATGAATCAGAGAACAAGCTAAATCTATGGATTTTAAAGTAACAGAATATGAAAAGTTCCCTAATATGGTTTCAGATTTCACACTGCGATTACTCTTTAAAAAAAATACCGGTGATGCTTTGCTGTAGATCAGAGATTATCCAAAATAATCTGAAAAGGCTATTATAATACTCCTCCCAATTCTGACTACAAATATGAGACTTGATTTTGTTCATATACTGTCACCAAACAATATATTGCAACAGATTAAATGTAGATTGTAGATATGAGAAACAAGCTATCTTATATTTAGCCAGATACTGAAGAGATTTACAAAAAATGTAAAACAATGATGTCCTTCTCACAAATGTTTCTGTTTTGGAATATATAGTTTATAGTGGTTTGGAGCTATATGTCCCAGAAAAATATGTCCCTAAACCTAATTCATTCCTGTGAGTGGGTATCCTTTGTAAATAGGACTTGTGGATGAGCTTACTTCAGTTAAGGTGTAGTTGAACTCAGGACAGGCCTTAATCCTATTACTGGAGTCCTTTATAAGTGGAATGAAATTCACACAGAGAAAAAGCTACGAGAAGCAAAAAGCTGAAAGTCAATGGATCCTGGAAGAAAAGGGAGGCCAGGAGAGGCCACCAGTGCATTCCATGTGAAAGAGGAGCCAAGAAACAAAGACAGGCAGGCAGCCAACCCCAGAAAGCCAGTCTTTGGGAAGAAATCATCATCCTGATATCCTGATTTGGACTTTTAGCCCCAAATCCAAGAGCCAATAAATTCCCACTGTTTAAGCCAAGCCCATGTATGTTATTTGCTTTGACAAAGAGGAAACTAAAATATAGTTGTATTTCATTAAAATGTTATTTATATTAAGACGTTAATGGGTATGAGATTTTCTTGGTTTGTCCACAGTGATGCCCCGATGAATCCCAGAGTGATTTGATCAGTGAGTGGAAATGTATTTGCAAAGTCTCCTTCAGAGAATGGTGAGAACGGGGGAAAATTCAACCTCCCCAAGTTGAATTCTTGATATTCTCACAAGCAGTGTGGACAACCAAAGCTATAGGCTGAGCCCCCAGTCTTGGGGTTTGTTCATATGAAACTTAACCCCACAAAGGATAGGTCAAGCCTACTTAAAATTAGGCCTAAGAGTCACCCCCAAGAGAACCTCTTCTATTGCTCAGATGTGGCCTCTCTCTCCAGCCAACACAACAAGCAAACTCACCACCCTCCCCCTGTCTACATGGGACATGACTCCCAGGAGTGTAGACCTTCCTGGCTACATGGGACAGAAATCCTAGAATGAGCTGAGACTCAGCATCAAGGGATTGAGAAAACCTTCTAGAACAAAAGGGGGAAGAGTGAAATGAGACAAAGTGTCAATGGCTGAGAGATTCCAAACAGAGTCGAGAGGTTATCCTGGAGGTTATTCTTATGCATTAAGTAGATATCACCTTGTTATTCAAGATGTAATAGAGAGGCTGGAGGGAACCGCCTGAAAATGCAGAGCTGTGTTCCAGTAGCCATGTTTCTTGATGATGATTGTAAAATGATATAGCTTTCACAATGTGACTGTGTGATTGTGAAAACCTTGTGTCTGATGCTCCTTTTATCTACCTTGTCAACAGACAAGCAGAACATACAGAATAAAAATAAATAATAGGGGGAACAAATGATGAAATAAATTTAGTTTGAAATGCTAGTGATCAATGAAAGGGAGGGGTAAGGGATATGGTATGTATATGTATATTTTTGCTTTACTCTGTTTTCATTTTCTTTTTCTGTTGTCTTTTTTCTTTTTCTGAATTGATGCAAATGTTCTAAGAAATGATCAAAATAGGAATGTTTGTGTTTATTTGGTGTTTTTTGTATTAAAAAATAAAAAAATAAAAAAGATGTTAATGGGTTTATTATTATTATTTTTACATGAACTAGTAAATAAGTATTTAAATTCCTCAGTGTTGATTTCTAATATGATAAATATTGATAGCTATTATCCTTATAAACAAAAGCTCTTCAGTGTCCTCTGTAAGAGTGTAAACAGATCCTGAGACCAAAAAGTTTGAGAACTAGTGCTCTAAAGGAATTATTCAGGATAACCATTAATAAACAGACAATCAATAGAGGATTATGAATGCCCTTTCTCAGGAAAACAGTAAATACAGCATGGATACATAAAACAAACCAAAGCAAGACCAAAAAAAAAAAAAATCAAGAATACTTTTATTAAGAAAAAAAACAGATGAATTATACATTCACTCAAAACCATTATACCAAACATGTGGGACATTTGGTGAGACAAAATAAGATGAAGCAAAAAATCAAGAATGGTATGATCACCTTTAGAAAATGTTTATAAGAAACCAGGGGCCTAAATTGTAAGCTTTTACAGCAGACACATTAAGTCCAGAGTGGTGATTATTATTTCTGGATTTTGAGAGCCTGTTTTATTTATATAACCTGATATTTAGAGATAAGAATGAAGCCGAACAGGTTGGGATGAAAGTAATTCAGAACATAGGGGTAAGGAAGACAGTGTCTATATTTTAGAACCATACATACTCTTTGAGAACAATGGAAGAAAGGTTTATTTGATTTGTAACTGAAATTCTCTATAGTGCATAATCTAATTCAACCTATCTGTATAGCTCATTTGATCAACTGAAACAGAGGGAGCCCAGATTTATAGGGATTCTTTAATCCTGTATACATTATTGTAATGCCTGGATACATCCTAGAGTATAGTAAGCAGATAACCAAAAAGTATTGCCAAAATCCCCTGAGGGATGGGAGAAAGAATATGAAACTATTAAACCTTACCATCAAGGAATCCCCTGATACTGTGTCAAACTTGAGGGATCCCCAAATCAATAGCCCATGCCCTTGATCATGAGGCTTACTCTTGTGAAGCTTATGTAGGTAGCAGAGAAATTTAGACTACCTATAAGCATGCCTAAGAATTACTTCTGGAGGACCTCTTTGGTTGCTCAGATGTGGCCTCACTCTCTAAGCCCCACTCTGCAAGAGAAATCATTGCCCTTTCCCCTACGTGGGACACGACATCCAGGGGTGAAAGTCTCCCTGGTGACATGGGAGAGGACTCCCAGGGATGAATACAGACCTGACACCATGGGATCAACAATTCCATCCTGACCAAATGGGGGAAAAGAATGTAATTAATGAAGTATCAGTGGCAGAGAGAGTTCAAATAGAGTCAAGAGGCTACTCTGGAGGTGGCTCTTAAGCAAGCTTCAGGAAGACCTTGCTACCTACAATAACCTATCAACCCCCAACCAGGACCATTTCAGCCAATCCTAAAGAACACCTAGGGCAATATATAAGATTCCATAAGGGTTCCAGGCACTAGAGTAACTTGCCAGAAACCTATAACCTCCAGATGGGTCCCTGGGCCAGATAAGTCCTGAAACCTAGCACAGCCTCTCCAGAACATCAAACAGTTTCATTCCCAACCCCACATTAGTGACACACCCTTCCAATATCAAAAACTTAGAATTGTTATAGCCCAAACAACCCTAAAGGGAGGTATGGAAAGATCAAAGGTGATGGTGGAATGAAACATAGAAGATAGGACTTAACAAATGAATATTAATGCTGAATCATTAAACTGATATCTCTTACTCTCAAGTATTTTAGTAAAAACCTAAAACTGGGAAATTGTAGCCCATGTCAAACTCTGAAATATGTTCTACAACTAATTGTGGTACTGTACTTGGAAATGTATAGCTTTTTGTATACATGCTATTGTTCACAAAATAAAAAGGGAAAAAAGTTGATTGTGATGATAAAAAAGTATTTAAGCCCTCTAGCCTCCTATATTCTTGAGGAGCTAGAAGGAAAAATATGAGAGGAACATGTGGTAGCCCATGACAAACTCTGGGATCTATCCTGTAACCACTTTTTGAAGAGTGCTTTGAAAATTACTGCTTTTTTATTTCTTTGCTTTGTATATACGTTATACTATACAATAAAAAAAGCTAAAAAAAAAAATTATAACAGCTGTATTTTGCTAAAAGACAAAGGAAAATTCATGCTTTTTTTTTTTTCCCCACATGGACAAGCACCAGAATCGAACCTGGGTCTCTGGCATGGCAGGTGAGAATTCTGCCACTGAGCCATCATCACACCGCCCTAAATTCATGTATCTTTAAAGACCTTTAGTGCTTCTAAAATTTATCCAAAGCTCCCTATATAGCAGAGAACCAAAAAATCTTGTTCTCCTAGAATGGACTTTGAAATTAAAAAAAAAAATCTATTTTCCTACAAATGTATCTACTCATTTTATATCTTTTAATATTTAAATTAAACATTAAACCTTTGGGTTCAAATTTTACTATAGTAGGGAACACCATTTTATGCTGTAACTGTTCTGTTTCTAGGATACTACTGTTTTCCAAAGAAGTGACTGAAAAAATATACCCACTTAATGAAGTGATTTAGGAACTATGACTTTTTAATTTTTTAAAAATCTCTAAATCTAATTCCTATAAACTAAAAGACCTAATATTGCTCAAACTTATTGCTGAGAAAATGAATCTAAAGGCATATCAATATTAGTGATTCCAAAATCCTAAATCATCTTCATTATATTTCCAATCTCACCTAAAGATATTTTAGTCATAAACCAGTTAATTTCAGACCCTATTCATTTGAATAACCTTTTATTCATTTGTTTCCTTGCATTATATTCAGATACATTAGAATGGTTTCTAACAGCATTATTTGATCAATTCTAAACCTAATGTCATTTTGGTCTCAAAGGAATTCATCTTCCTTAAATATATAAGACAAATTTTCTAAACTGTAACTCTTTTTTTAGCAATTGCTTTTATTGAAATAAAACATACCATAAATGTACAACTTCAAGAAATTTTACAAAATGAAATATATCCAGGTAACTAGACCCCAGATAAAGAAAAACATTATCAGCACTCCAGAAGGCCCCTCCTGTCCTATTCCAGTCATTAACTACCATCACTGCAACACCACTATCCTGATTTCAAACACCAAAAATCAGTTTTGACAGTTTTTGAATTCCACATAAGTGGAATCATGTATTTACTTTTCGTATCTCAAATATTTTATTCAACACTGTATTTTAAAGATTCACCCATGTTTTGTATATAGTTGAAATCTAACCATTCTCGCCATCATAGAGCAGGGGTACCCAAACTGCAAGACAAACCTAGCCTGTATGCTTTGTAAATAAAGTTTTATTTACATGCCCACTCACTGAGGTATTGTCTTTGGGGTGTTTTCACACAATAGCAAAGCTCAGTAGTTGTGACAAACACTATATGGCCTGCAAAGCCTAAAATATTTACCAACTGAACTTCTAAAAGTTGCCAAGCCCTGCAATGTGGCTCCCAATTGGGCAAGACCTGTAAAAAAATGTGTATTCCCCTTCAACATGCATCCACATCCCCTGGAGAGCTATGTGCTGGGCCCCATTCTGAAAGTTTCTGATTCTTGAAGTCCGGGGTAGGGAATTTGCATTTCTAGTTTTCCAGCTAATGCTGCTGGGCAGGAACCTATTTTGAAACAGTACTACAAAACTGCTTCTCAAACACTTAAGAATCACCTGGGAATCTTGTGAAACTGCAGATTCTATATCAGTGTATCTGGAGGGGGGGTTCTAAGAGTCTATAGGTCTATTACGTTCTCAGGTGTGGTGGATGCTGCTAATCACTGGACCATGCTTTAAGGTAACAAAGCTGCATAGGATTTCACTGAAAGAATATACTACATGGATATACCACAATTTCTTTATCCATTCTACTATCAATGGATATTGGGTAGCTTCCAGTTTTTGATTATTACAAATAATCTATAAACATTCTTATACATGTCTTTTACGTGTGCACTTCTGTTGGATATATATTTAGGAATGAAATTGTAAGAATACGTTCAACTTCAGCAGATCCTGCCAAATAACTTTCCAAAATGGTTGTATCAATTTACACTTTTGTCAGCAGTGTATGAAAATTTCTGTAGTTTCATATCCTTGCCAAACACTTGTATTGTTGTCTTTTAAACATCAGCCATTTTGGTGAGGACATGGTTTTTGTTTTTTAAGTAGACATGACTGTCCTAAATTGTTTATTAGGACATCTCCTGGGCTTGTGCTCTGATAGCTTTATGGACGCATTACCAAGGACCACCTCAAATAATCTGTATGTGGAATCTTCACTAATCCAGCAAGAATTTAGGACTCTCCAGGCTTCATGGTGGCCTCTAGCTCACTTCTCGGCAAGTGACTGAAGGCTTAGGGCAAACATCAGCTGTTTGACACCATGATGGAAATAGGCTTGCCATAGGTTGCAACCTTAGGAACTGGGCATTTGTTGCCAACATAGCACACAGAAATCTAGTAGATGGCATAATGCTGCTTGGCCTTATATCCCAGGCTGCAAGCTTTATCCAGCTGTGTAGGGCAAGGGACCCTGTGGAGAGCAGAAAGTTGGCAGAACTGCCAGCAGCGGACCCTTAGGAGAAAAGTGCATTGGACTGCCTCTTCTTCTGTGGATCCTGGATGTACTTATCCAGTACCTGTCTTGGCTTAATGGACAGCTGCCTCCAGATGCAAAGGGAAAGAAGATGAGATCTGAATTTTCATCTCCTAATGTCTAATAAGATTAAGAACCTTTTTATAGCTGATTGACCAGTACAACATATTCTTTTGAGAACTGCCTATTCAAATTATTTGCCCATTTTTTAAATGGGCTTCTTCTAGCCCTTTTGCAAAAGTTCTTTATACATTCTGGATATAAATCTTTGTTGGTTATATGTATTGCAAATATATCTATTCCCATTCTTGGCTTGTCTTTTCACTTTCTTAATGATGTCATGGTAAACAGAAAGAACTGATGGTATTTTACAACTATAAAAATCAATCCTATTGCTGAATCATCATATTGGTATTTCCTTTAGTCTCCGGTATCTTAGAAATAAAAACTCCAGCTAGAAGTACTTAAAATTGTGCAATTGTAACCCATAACCAAACTCTGAAATCTGATCTACAACTAATTGTTGCGATGTACTTTGAAATTTACTTTTTTTGTATAAACATTATTTTTCACACACAAAAAGTTGATTGTGATGATAAATGCAAGGCTATATGATGTGAACCACTGATTGTATATTTTGGATGATTACATGATACATGAATATATAATATATATCAATAAACTTTTTTTTAAAAAAAGACAAACAAATGAACACGATAATTTAAGGAGGGAGGCTAGTTTAAATGTCGATGGTGGGGAGGGGACTGTGCCAGTTTGAAAGTAACAGTAGCCCAGAAAAGCCATGTTTTAACCCTGACCCAATCTTATGGGGAGAAGCACTTTCTATTCATCCTGATTCAATACAGTAGGGTGGAAACTATCTCCAAGAGCTGCGACATGCCCTATTGTGGGGTGTGACCTTTTGACCTGATGGAGTGTGGCTCCAGCCATTCCAGGTGGGTCTTGATTGGGTTACTGGAGGCTTTAAGAGGGGAAGTACTTTGGAGAAACCTCAGAAATGACAAAAAAAAAAAAAAAAAAAAGTATACCTTATCCCCGGTGTTTGTACAAAGTACTTTGTAATCACCTTTCTTACATACTTGGGAGTAAGAATTTTGTTTAATTTTTATTGTTTTTGTTTGGTTGTTTTATATATACAGTTTAGATCAGTCACAACACAATAGGTAAAAAGTAAATTCCTGACTCCTTGAAAATAAATAAATTCCATAAGGGAAATACATATTCAACTTCAATATCAAGTAATTTCCATATTTATTATATTCCTAAATAATTAAGTTTACTGGTATCTTGCACTTCTGAAAGCATTTTTCCCCAGAGATCACATATGTTTTATGAGGCATTCTGTTTGGGGAAAGGCAAATATCTATGGCTTTACAAAAGCCCAAAGATGAAAATGAAAAACAAAAACAAAACGTGTCATAGCAATATCATTTTAGATATAAGAAATAAAAAATATTTTATTGGGAAAAAAAATCAATCCTAATATTATCTAGAACTCATTTGTTAAAAAAAGACTTTATAGATGTACTAACATTTATCAAGTTCAACATAATATATGAAAGTAGAATACATTTATTATCTCAAAAATAGGTTATATTGTTTTCCAGTAGCCTTAATTTTGAAGACAATTGTATAACTGTATAGCTTTTACAATGTGACCGTGTAATTATGAAAATCTTGTGGCTGATGCTCCTTTATTCAAAGTATGGACAGATGAGTAAAAAAATAAGGACAAAAATAAATAAATAATTGGGGGGTGGAGAAGAGGTAAAAAAAAATCAGGTAGATTGCAATACTAGTGGTCAATGAGGTGGGTAAGGGGTGTATGGGTTTTATTCTTTTTCTTTTTCTGGAGTGATGTAAATGTTCTAAAAATGATCATGGTGATGAATACACAACTATGTAATGTAGTAAACCACTGATTGTATACTCTGAATAGAGAGTATAATGCTTAATGACATCTCAGTAAAAATATACATATAAAAAATTAAGTTGTAACACACAAAAAAACAGAGAAAGACCAAACAGTCCTATTCCCAGCTGACAAAAGGAGAACTCAGTTTATTTTTGGAAGGGAAAAAAAAAATCACAGCAACTAATGCTCCACTGCAAATAAGCAAGACCCACTGAACCATGGCCTCAAGGCAAACACTGAAGGCTAAGGTCTAAAACAAATAGGTAAATAATTTAAAGATTAGGAAGAGTCCAAAGAGCTGATTATAACTACTTTTAAAGGCATCACTTGGAGCAAATATAACAAAAAGTAACCAAAAATCTTTAGGTCCACTGATTCTTCTAAACCCAACTATAAAAGACTGCTCGTGCACTGCTAAACGAAAAAATACATGGTAACATAAATATAATACTGTAAACTTTTAAAACATGGAATGAAGTGACTAATTCACTGATAAAATTAAATCATCAATCAGAAGTGGGCTCGAAGTGTACATTAATGGTCCTAAAAATTTAAGCTTCCAAAATAAAAAATTGCAATTAAAATCTACTACTTGCACAGTGAATATAGATTAACAAGCAAAGCACATTAAAGTCAAAGAACATATTCTAAATCAGTTTCCTTTTTTTTACACTAGAAAATGTGGTCCCTCCATCATACATGTCAATGTTGATAAACTTTTACCAGGAAATTTATATGTGAATGAATATTAGCCAACATAGTAGTTTTTTCCTTTTTTTAATTTTTTTTTCTTTTTTAAAATAAAATATGGAACACTTCACGAATTTGCATGTCATCCTTGCACAGGGGCCATGCTAATCTTCTCTGTATTGTTCCAATTTTAGTATATATGCCACCGAAGCAAGCACCAACATATTAGTTTTATTTTTATTTATTTTTTTTATTTTTACATGGGCAGGCACCGGGAATTGAACCCAGGTCCTCTGGCATGGCAGGCAAGCATTCTTGCCTGCTGAGCCACCGTGGCCCGCCCAACATATTAGTTTTAAATCTTGTAGATGGGAGTAGTCCACATTAATTTCCATGCTTTGAACTCTCTCTGATCAGGATATAACCACACATTCATACGCCACCAAAAACTAAAATTATGAAAACATCTTCAGAACCCAAGTTCATTACGATTATGACAGCTACCACTATCTGGCACTTCATGTTCTGCTACATGACAAGAGGTAAGCCAGCTAAAATTGTTTAAAGCTTACTTGCAGCAAAATTCTAGTATGTGCACACATAGGACGTAGAGATGGGGGGAAGACCATATATCCATGATTCTGAAGTTCAGCACACATCATAGAACATAATTACAATAATCAGAGTTAACTCATTTGTACAGCACCTAAACAAACCCAGAAAATACATCTTATCCATTAGAGGCCTGAAAGGTGTTCCTATAAATGAATGGCAATGTATCTAAATAATGCTGCCAAGACCAGTGGTACTAAGTAGTCTCCTGATACCCTCTCCTTCCCTCCTACTAAGAGAACAACTTAGACTGGGAAAAGAGTCAGTATACTAATAATCTGATATACATTCCAAATGACCAAACTAAACATCCACTACAACTTTATAGCCTACCAAATACTATTGTATTTTCGAGATTATGTTCAAAAAACAGAAAGTAAACATGCAAAAATCATTAAGAAAACAAAAATACTAAGTAATATGAAAGGAAGTGTGATTTCAAAGCACCTTTTCTAGAACTATGAAGAAAATATATTAACTAGAGAAACTGTAAATCAGTTAGCAATCTCAATGATATATGCCCTACGAAAGAAAATAAAAATAATTTTTACATTTTGTTAGTTTTCAGCATAATGTTTCTTTAAATGTCTCTGCCCCTCTACTACATCTCATTAAAAGCTGTCGAAGATAACTTTTCTTGAAATTTGGCTCTAATTAATATTTTCCTACTGAAAGCCCTCCTCTGCTGTGTAGAAGATAAAATTCAAATTTCTTAGTTTCATATATTCATCATTCTTGGTGATTTGCCTTCTTTCCAATCCTATTTCCCACTACCCCTCTTAATACCTGCTGCTTCAGGCAAAATAAACTACTCCCTATTCCCTACATCTAACCCCTCCTTCATATGGCGTTACACTGCTCTCTCTCTCTGCCCAGAAAATCTTTTCTTCCTATGTTTAAGAATTACCAATATTTTTTTTAAAAATTTATTGTGGTAACATGTATTGTATAACATAAAATTTGCCATTTTAACCATTTTTAAGAGCACAATCAGTGACATTAAATTTCATTCACAATGTTGTGCTACCAGCTACTACAATCCATTACAAAAACTACTTCATCACCCCAAACAGACACTCTGTAACCAATATTTTTAAAATTCAATTTTAATACCTCCTTGCTTGTGCAGTTTTTGGGGTTTTTTTCTTCTTTTCCTTTTTTTTTCTCATTTTTAAAAAACTTTTCTTTTTGGTCTTTGTTTTGTTGTTTTTATTGTTTGTTTATTTTTTCTTTATTCGCTTTTGTTCTGCAGTGTTCTGACTCACCGTCAGGCTCCCCAGACGTGCACCACTCTCAGCACTTAGAATTTTCTCATATTAATTCTTGTTACAGTGACTCTTCTACCTATGAATAAGTTACTTATAAAAAGGGTCTATGTTAACCTTTTTTTTGCCCACAAATAATCAAAACAAGCACTGATAGTTTATATAACTGAAACTGGATAAATATTACTCCAGTAAGAGTCTTCAATCAGGTGAGTGAAGACAGAACAATTAATATGCATGTGAGATAAAACAATTACCTAATAGTCTTTCAAACCAAACTCCATACTACTATAATATCTACATGCTAAAATGTCTGATTTTACTGGTTATTTTCTATTGGGACAGTATGCTAATTTAAAATAGAGGCTAACTGTAAAATATTTATACTTTCCAAAAGTAAGGCATTTGTAAATACTGGCATTATGATCACTACTGTGGTGAGAAGATTTCTGCTATATTTTAACATAGCTGTGACAGGGGTTTTCAAGAAGCAAATCTAAGAGGCATTTTAAATTACAGTTCATGATTTTTAAATAAAGTTCAAAACCTCTCTTTGAAGCCACAATTTCTTAATCATATAATACTGAGAATAATCTGGTTGTCACTGAAATATGAACTTCTATTCATATTTGCTTACTAGAGTTATCATGTAGAACGGGAAAAAAAAGACATCTAGGTAACACAAATAACCATGAACTAGCTACTCTTATATACTATATCTAACAAGCTTCAGGAATGTATTTCCAAGCTCATAGCCAATTAAAAAGCAACACATTAGGCGGTAAAAGGCTACCTATCCATGCTGAAAGCAAAGAAATGTGAAAGTTGCCAGTCCAAAAGCAGAGTAAGACAGGGGAGAAACAGAAAAGCAGACTGAAGAACTCAGAAAGCAGAGCAGTCTGAGACTTTTTAGTAAGGAGGACAAAAGTTCCTAAAAGCTTACCAGGTCTTAATGATTTTGTTATCTTACAGCAAAGCACAATAACTAATCCTCAAGTTGTGAAGTCACAGTTATCAAGTAAATTAATTATATTTCTCTGTTAAAGAAGGCTTTACAACATCATTTAGAAAACACATCCAAATGTTGTGGTTCTTTAAAGGGGATAATCTTCAACTTAGAAAATTCAATTACGTAGAATGCTCCAATTCTCCTAGACAGAGAATTTAGATTTTACTCTAGTTTATATATCAAGTCTTTTATGCCTCTTTATTAAAGTCATTATCAACATTTGTGGATCCATACATCAATTTTAACAATGACAACACAAAGCAACAAAGGGAAACTCCAACACTTATTTAAAATATAACAAATTAATCTCATAAAAGTATTTGACACACACCCATGATGTATTATTTGGTACCTGTACCTAAGAGAGGAAATTTTAAATGCCTTTCTTGAGGTTCTTAAATCCCAAACACTAAATATTTATAGGTAAAAATTAAGGAAATTACATGGTATGTTTACTACAGATACTCAAAGTTAATTCTAATTTAAGGGTTTTACCTTTGGTGGTCTCTTGATTTAAATGATCTAATTCCTTGTATCTCCAAAAACCAAAGAATTAAAGATTTATCATTATCGAAATCATCCTGCCATCATTACTATTCAGGGTAACAATGCGTAGGTCCTTAATTGATAAAATTCTTAAGGAACAGCTCACAAAACAATCTAGGAAGGCTCACAGAGGATTGAAATCATCACAGCTATAAACTGACAGCTCACAGTAAATCCAAATGAAAATGTAAACCAGGTGAGTTATCTTAACTTGGTTGTTTAACAAGACTGTGTGGTCTTTGATACAAAGTGATGCTTCTGAATTAGGTCGCTAGTAACCTGACTGATTACGGATTTGCACTCCTTTGTCCATGCTCAGCTGACCTTCTTAACGAGGAGCAAATCTGAAAGGTCAGCAAGAACCCTAGAAAAGCAGTTAACTGGCTTACAGACATGCTGGCAGCAACAGTCTCCACTTCAATAAGCAAAATCCACCACAAACTACTAAAAGCTCTGAATCTCAATTAGGCACGTAAACAAACAAACAAATAAAAAAACATGCAGGGGGTAGGCCTAGTGATCTAGGGTCCTAACAGTCTTCCAACTCACTACCAAAAATGAAATTTAACTGAATCTGTCATTCAAAAAGTGTAAATAACTCTGTAGGTAAGTAATCTCATCTATCTGGTAATATTTCTTCGGGTCAAACATAATGGAGCCTTCAGAAATGAGTACTTTTCAACAATCACCCTAAATTACTACGCAGAGAAATATGACAAAATGAGAAAGATGCAGTCCTAATTCTTAACAATCTTTTCTTATAAAATTGGCCAAGTAAGAATTTGAAGGTTTCCTCTTGCTTAGAAAATAGGTAAGTAGTTATTTTGCGGTGTTACTTCAAAAAAATATTAATTTGTCCTGAGGGATTACAATGTGTTTCTACCAATTTGAATTTGTGTTTTGCATCAAATGACTACGGAATTTGAGGTTAGATTGATTAGGATACACAGGATATACATCAGTGCTCTGCTTAAGACAAGAAGTAGCCATAAGGCAGAATTTCAAATGTCCAAAGGAATCTGATACTCAAACTGGTCCTGCCTTCCAAAGGAACTGTTTTGCAAGATTAACTGTTTTCCTTTTCTTAAAAGAGCATGAAAAAAAAAGAAATACAAGACACACCTTCACCCTCAGAGAACCTCTTTTGCTGCTCAGATGTGACCTCTCTCTCTAAGCCAGCTCAGCAGGTAAACTCACTGCCCTCCCCTGTATGTGGGACACAACTCCCAGGATAAGCTAGGACCCTGCATTATGGGACTGAGAGAGCCTTCCTGACCAAAAGTGGGAAGAAAGAAATGAGACAAAATAAAGTTTCTGTGGCTGAGAGATTTCAGAGTCAAGAGGCTATCCTGGAGGTTATTATTATGCATTATATAGATATCCCTTTTCCGTTTATGGTGTATTGGAGTGGCTAGAGGGAAGTACCTGAAACTGTTGAACTGTATTCCAATAGCCTTGATTCTTGAAGATGATTGTGTAACCATATAGCTTTTACAATATGACTGTATGATTGTGAAAACCTTGTGGCTGTTGTTCCCTTTATCCAGGGTATCAACAGATGAGTAAAAAAATAAGAACAAAAATAAATAAATAATGGAGGTGGGAGGGGGTAAGGGGTAAAAAAAAAAAGTGGATAGACTGCAATACTAGTGGTCAATGAGAGAGGAGTAAAGGGGTATGGGATGTGTGTTTTTTTCTTTTTATATCTTTTTCTGCAGTGATGCAAATGTTCTAAAAATGATCATGGTGATGAATACACAATTATGTGATGATACTGTGAGCCAGTGATTATATACTTTGGATGGACTGTATGTATGTGACCCTACCTCAATAAAAATATTAAAAAAAAAAAAGATAAAACACCTGCCTGAATTATTTGCAGACTATCTCTAGGTCTCTAAACAGACAGATACACAGGAAAATAAATCTACCATACTATTAAGAAAGCCTTGCATTCCTATTACTATCGATTCTTAATGCTGTTATTGATTTGTCTTCTAAATCCCGGAAGAGCATGGCAGCAGAGAGAGAACTTGGCCTCTAGCAATCCATCATCAATCCATCTCTTTAGGATAAAACATGTGGAATAGACGATGGAGGCAGGGACAAACCAAACAAAAGGAAAAGACGGCAAAACATCTGACAGAAGTTTTGAGAAAACAAACTCACTCCCATTCTATGAACGCTCAAAAAGCAGGAAGGGAGGGAGGTTAAAAGGAATGGATAATGCTTCTTATTTTGTGTTGGAGGGGAAGGTTAAAAAAAAAACCCACAAAATTCATTTTCTCCAAAATTTTAAGTTAATTAAAATCTAACAATTACAAAACTGCAATTGTCCAAGACGACTTGTCACAAAACCGTTTACCTAACTTTGGCGGCCAAAGACTGACTAGTAGCAGTTGCAGGGTAAATAGGAAATGCAACTGCGAGTGGCTTCCACCCTCCCCCACTTTGCCTTGCGCCGTTCCGTTTCCAACCCGGAGAGCTTAACAACCCAAAAGGCAGGTGGAAAAGCGTTTGATACCCCTATCCAGGCTTCTTTTTTCTTTCCTTTTTAACTCTGTATTAATTCTGAGTGAAACTCTCGTTTTCCACCTACTTTTATCTCGACCTTAGTGTTTCATTATGTACTTAACTGGCTCCTCAAACTAAAGTCCTGGGTTTTCAATTTCCTGGTCTTTCCTTTCACATTAGAGACAACCCACTCCACCAACCTAGGCTGCCATGAGGTTAGGAGAGCGCTGGATACTGCCGCGGGTTCCAACTCCTTCCAAACTCATGCACCCAACTAGCGAAAACCTTTCCCAACAACCTTCGACAATACCTTCCCGTAAAAAAAAAGTAAGAAAGAAAAGAAAAAGAAGAGCAGGCCAGTAAAGAAAGTATCAACGTAGAGACGCGAAACCGCAAGGCGGTTGGCCCTAGGCAGTCACCGCAAACCCGGGATTCGGGAAAAGAAAGGCCGGCAGGTTGTGATTCCTGGCGCTGGAGGGAGAGCCCACGCCTCCTCCAGCCACAGGTCGGAGGAGCAAGAGAATAGTGCCGGCAGCAACAAGACGAGCTGGCCAAGGAGGCCGAAAGGCTGCCGCCTGGGTAAGGGCACGTAGTGGCCGGGACACACGGATCTCCCCGGCACTGCCCATCCGCCCTTACACGACGCCCCTATCTCCCCTCCTTGGCCCAGTCCGGCCGCCCTGATCATCTCGGAACTGACCTGGCCTCCTCCCTCCCGAGCGCCTCGGCCGCGGCCGTCGCCTGAGACTCACCGTCAGGCCAGTGCCCAGCACGATCACGTCGTACTCCTCATTCATGGCGGGGGAAGAGAGAGAGAGAATAGAAGATGCGAAGGTGAAGGCGCAGGGATTCTCGAGAAAGGGAAGCTCTCTACCAATGCGGAGGAGACGGAGGAAGCGCTCAGACCGATTTCGAGAACAGAGAGAAGGGAAAACAGGACCAGCGGTAAAATGGAGCTGAAAAGGAGACGAACTCAGCCGCCACCTCAGAAGGGACGAGAAAAGCTGATAAGGCGG
>PVIY010042864.1:0-20701 GCA_004026745.1 Myrmecophaga tridactyla | reverse complement strand
CCCATAAGTTCTGTGATTTGTTTTTTCAGACTTTCAGTTTCTTCTTTTTGTTCTTTCCTTGCCTTCTTTATATCCTCCCTCAGTTCATTGATTTGGTTTTTGATGAGGTTTTCCATGTCTGTTCGTACATTCTGAATTAATTGTTTCAGCTCCTGTATGTCATTTGAATTGTTGATTTGTTCCTTTGACTGGGCCATATCTTCAATTTTCCTGGTGTGATTTGTTATTTTTGCTGGCGTCTAGGCATTTAATTACCTTAATTAGTTTATTCTGGAGATTGCTTTCACTTCTTTTATCTAGGGTTTTCTTGCTGGATGAATTTGTTGTCTATCTGTTCTTTGACATTTCATTCAGCTTTATCTGGACCTTTAGCTTAAGTTTTGTTTAACAGAGGAGAATTTTTCAGTTCTTGTTTTCTTGTTTCTTGCCCTGCTTGTGTGGTGCCTTTCCCCCCACACACACACTCAGGAGGGTCTACTTAGATATTATAGACCCCAGCCGGATTTTCCCAGACCAAACTGGCCTCCTATCAGGAGGAAAGAGTCACTGGCATTGGTTTTCCCTGAGGGTGAGACCCAGCGGGTTGAAAGACGTTCCTGTGAAGTCTCTGGGCTCTGTTTTTCTTATCCTGCCCAGTATGTGGTGCTTGTCTGCCTGCAGGTCCCAGCAGCATAAGATGATGAGGTACCTTTAACTTTGGTGGACTCTCCCTGCTGGGGGTGTGGTGGAGGTAGAGGAGAGGTTGTAGGCTGGTTTTAATGGCTTCAAATTACCAAGCCCTGGTGTCTGAATTCCTTGAGAGAGGGGTTCCACCTGAGTTGGGCTTCACCCCTCCCCTGGGGAAGGCACAGGCTCCAGAGAAATCCCCAAAAGCGCTCACTTCTGCCTATGCCTGGGGCAGTTGCAGCCTGAAAAGTCCTGCCGCTATATTCAGAGGCAATCAACACAGCCACAAAAACCTCTGTTTCCTTTTTTTTTCCCCCCTCTTTCTGTCAGCCCTGCCCCCTTGGCACCAGGGCAAAAATGAGCAACCTCCGCTTTGATCAGGTTCACCTAAGCTGGGGGCCTATTTTTAGTAGTCAGAATTTGTTAATTAGTTCCACAATTGGCGTTTCATTGTGCCCGGTCCCTGCTGCTGGTAAAATCCTTTCCTTTCCCCTCTGGGAAGCGGCCTGTGGGGGAGGGGCGCTGGCTGCTGCAGCTTTGGGAACTCACGGTTCTGGGGGGTGCTTGCAGCCAGTCCAGCTGGTCCAGACTGGGGTACGCTGTGTGTCCGGTCACTGATGTGGCCCCAGGAGCTGTTCTGTACTGTTTCTGGTTACTTAGTAGTTGTTCTGGAGGACGAACTAAAACATGCACGTTGTTAAGCCGCCATCTTGACCTGGAAGTCCTTGCCTACAAATACTTTTTGAAACTTTACTTACCTTTTTTAGAAACATTTTTCTTCAAGTGAGGCAAAGTTTTTTGCATCTCTTACTTTTGTTTTTGGTAGATTTTATTTCATAGACTCCCATGAATGTAAACATTACTGAAATTCTGTTTTCAGTCTTCACTTCTCCTTTGCTTCCCTCTCTCTCTCTCCCCCGTTTTCTTTCTCCAGTCACAGCTTTCACTAGTTCTGTTAATTGCAGTTCAGTACTTTCTTCCTTAGCATGCTATCATAGTACCTTCCTCTGTGCTTTTTGTCAATGCCAAGTATGGGAGATACATAGCATATACAGGACCAGGGCTGGCACATCAATGGCATATGTCACCACTCCTCCATGTACATGGAAGACCTGAATGAATGATCATGGCACTCATAGGTATGAGTCAGTGGAGTACAGTCTCAGAAATGGTTTCATCACAGCTTATATCTTGACGTGACTGCCAGTCACTCTGGATCATTCAGAGTTGCTCTGTGAGGTGAAGCCTGCTTGCTGTTTGTGACCTATCTGTTGAAACACTGTCTGTCTGTCCTTGTTATTTATCAAGTCACAGTTGTGGTCTTCCACAAATCTTTTCCTGAACATCCTTGATAGATGTGATCTCTTACTCTTCTCTACTCATGGATTCATTCAGCAGATACTTATTGTTTGCTATGTACCAACTTTTTTGGACTCTGAGGAGAAGTGAGGTGTGTCACTTGTAGATTGAGATAGTTAAGAGCTCCCATACCTCTTCGGTCTCTTTCATTTTGGTAGTAGTTTTGTTAAGATTGTGCAGCCTTAAGATGAAAGCAGACTAAATCCGTGAATCACCTTAGGGATCCCTAAACTCCCCAGACTTCTGTCTATTGAAAATAAGCCTTTGCTTTATTAAGCCATTGAGATTTTGGGATTTGTTTGCTACCAACAAATAGCCTATGCCATCCTAATACTGGGTTGTTTCCAGTCTTTTGCTATTATGATAGTGCTGCTGTGAATATTTGTATACATTTATACATGAGCAAGAGTTTCTTCAGTATATGCCAAGAGTTTCTTAGGTATATTGCTGAGTTGTAGAATATAAAGAGATCTTTAACTTTACAAGATAATACCAAATTGTTTTCTGGAGTAGTTTTACGAATTTGTTTTCTCTTCAGCAGTCTTATTGAGATATATTCACATATCATACAGTCTATCTGAAGTATCCAGTCTGTGGTTCACAGTATCATCACATAGTTGTGCATTCCTCACCACAATCAATTTTAGAACATTTTCATTTATTTAAAAAAACCAATGCATCTCATGCCCCCTTATTCCCCTTCTCCCCATTATTGACCCTTAGCGTTGGTGTGGTACATTTGTTGCTGTTGATGAAAAAATATTAAAATATTACTCTTAACTGTAGTCCATGGTTTGCAGTAGGTGCATTTTACCCATATACCACCCTCTTATTAACGTCTTGTAATAGTGACATGCATTTGTTTTAGTTCATGAAAGAAGATTTTTATATTTGTATGATTAATCACAGTCATTGTCCACCACAAGATTCACTGTGTTACACAGTCCCCCGTTTTATCCTCTAGCTTTCTTCTAGTGACATACTCTACTCTCAACCTCCCTTTTCAACCACAATCACACTCATCATTCAGTACTGTTGATTATACTCACCATATTGTGCTACAGTCACTTCTGTTCATTTCCAAACATTTAAATTCAACCTAGTTAAAAATTCTACAAGAATTAAGTATCTGCTGTAGTTTTACCAATTTACACTCCTGCCACCAGTGTATGAGAGTTCTTTTTTGCTCTGCGTCCTTCTTAACACTTGAATCAGCCTTCTTAGTTTTTGCCAATCTAGAGAGTATAAAATGGTATCTCTACTGGCCATAATTTACATTCCATGATTACTAATGAGGTTCCATGAGTACTAATGAGGTTGGGCAATTTCACATATATTTTTTTCACTATTTGTCATCTGTGAAATGGCTGTTTATGTCATTTACTCATTATTTATTAAATTGTTTCTTTTTCTTATTTCTTTACAGTAATTCTTTATATATCCAGGATGCAGTTTTTGTTGGTTGGTTTTGTTACAGATATCTTGTGGTTTGTGACTTGTCTTTTCTTTTTTTTTTTAACATGGGCAGGCACCGGGAATCGAACCCGGGTCCTCGGGTGTGGCAGGCAAGCATTCTTACCTGCTGAGCCACCGTGGCCCTGTGACTTGTCTTTTCATTAAATGGTGCTGAATATGATCATATTTATCAGTCTCTTCCTTTAGAGAGCTTTGTGTGTTGTAGATACTCTTTCATTTAAAAATATTTTCCTTCCTAATCTTCTAAAAGTTAGAATTTTGTCTTTCACAATAAATCTTTAATTTATCAGAAATTATTTTTAGTGTGATAGAAGGCAGGAGAGCTTTTGTCACCCAGATTCCCCAGAAAGCAAAGCTTCAGGCAGAGGGCTTATGTGTCTATACATTATTAGGAAGTATATCTCAATGAGCAGAAGTATGGGCAAAGAAGAAAGAAGCATGGAAAGAGCATTAGGCAATATGTAACTGATAGCTTGAGTCCATTGCCTGATCCCCCAGGAAGTTATAAAATAAGTCCCAGGATCATCTAGCACAGGGTGGAAGGTGAGGGATGATAATCCTATCAGTCTCTAGCACCATTGGTCAGATATTCAATTATCTCCCCTAGCTATGAGGTTGTGTATGCGTGAGTGACAGCGCATCCCATGTCTCATATGCTGTGTCGTGCAGCACAGGCATGATTTGAGGTGTTGTCACGTGTCTGCATGAAAAAGTTGGTCATAGCCAAGCCCATATAGAGCTTGTTGCTAGACTAGCAGTTTGAACAACAAACAGGTGAGGCTAAGAGAATCTGAAGTGATTTATAACCAGTATGTGGTATAAGATCACATTTTATAATTAAAAATTTCGTATCAGGATGAATTGCTCCACATTATTCCTTGGCAGTATCTTGACTGTTCCTGGGCTTTGGTCTTCCATATAATTTTAGATTAGCTGTCCAGTTCTTCCGAAAACTCTTGGGATTTTGATTAGAATTATGTTGAATCTATAGTTCAATTTGAGGAGTTTGGCGTTTTTACAATTTCATCTCCAAAATCATGAATATTTGTATCTCTCTTCATTTATTTAGATCTTTTAAAATATCCTTCAATACAGTTCTCTTCCTATATAAAAGTTCTCAGTCCAGTTCCCAAACTGTGCCAGGGTGCTCCAGCAAGCTCAGAGTCACCACAGGATGCTTTAAATTTTGAGGCAAACAGTGATCAATATGTATTAAACATAGTGCAGACTACTAAGCTCTATGTAGTTCACAGTTTCAGCATTAGATTTTTATCCATTTAATGATGTCTATCTTTGTGATGTAGTTGCTGAGATTAAAAGCATAAAAATCAATGTGTCTTTAAAGTGTTTCACTTCAGATTAAAATGGTAAGTGACTCTTCAGGCCACCATCCCCACAGAAGCTTTGAACAACCAGCAAGAACTGGCAGAAACATCTTTCTCAAAGCTCCAGAAAAAGTTAGGTGACTGTGGTAATGGTGCCAATGCTGAATCCGGAAAAAGACTGCTTGAAGTTTATTTTTGTGGTGCCCTGTCTAGCTCCTTCCCTATCCCTTACCACCTAGAGCCAGCCCACTCTCCCATTTTGGATCACTGGTCCTAGTTCTGAAGGGAGCAGGGTAACCTTTGTGTGCTTACTGGGAGCATATATGTCTGACCCAGTTTTGCGTTTTGTAGCGACTCCTCTTGGGTTTTTCAATTTAGAGAGACTCTAGGTTTTCTCATGTGTCTTCTGTGACAGCTATCAAAGGGAAAGTTTTATAGGGTTTGGTCACAATCCTCTGAGAATAACAAGATTAGTAAATTGCTTACTCTTGAGTTCCTGGTTTCACTTTGTCTTGGGGCTCTGTGGATGCATCCATTTCATTTTACTTTCTCATCCATGCATTTTTATAAAAATCTGATATGTCACCAAGTCTGTTTTTTGAGTTTGAAGTCAAATTTTTCTACATTTTCCTTTATTCCTTGACAGTCCCCTGATTGTGTTTTTACGTCTCTTCCACCCTTCCCTTTCTTCTTTCTAGCTTTGCTTCAGATGAGCCTGATGTTATTGCCATTACCACCACTCCTTTCCTTCTGCTTTGTGAACGTCTCTTCAATATATGTGTCATCAACTTCAGTTGATGGGGGGATATTTTCATTGCTGCTTTTGTTCTCAAAGGCATTTGATGCTCTTTTGTGGGGAGGGTCTGTTGGTGTGAGGGCTCTTACTCCTATTGAAAGATCATCAGAAATGTAATCTTGTGTGTTATTCTGTTCGTATGGTACTGAAAAAAATAAAGTTTATTTATGTCTATAAAACCTAAGTAAAATATGAAACAAGATTGTTCTTTTTAATTCATTATGTTTCTTAATTGTGTGTGATTTGCACTTGGACTACCATAGTTAATCCCTGTAGATTATAATAAATTTAGTGATTTCCTCTAGTTGAACTAGTCCAAACACCACTACTTTTTCCATTTCTGTTGTATATTTAGCTACCCCTAGTCTCCCCATTGGACAATTGAGGAATTGTCTGTGCTTAAGTCATGTCACAGTTAAACAATGGGCCTGTTAAAAGAGTACAGTGTGTTTTGGGCACACTTTTTGTTTCGCCTACTTGTTTTTCACTGAAAAGTAGCAAAAAGTGTTCGAACAGATTTGTAGAGAAGCACTAATTATTTGCTCCTTTTGGGTTGTATGGAGGAAATAAAAGGTAAATAGGTATTTTATCATGAATTGTTCTATATTCTTTATTCATTGTGCCTGGCTGAAATATAAAATGAATGTAAAGAACCTTATCACAACGTTATTTGACACTTTACGGCATTTAATATCAGTAGAAGCCATGTACAAAAAAATAAACTGCTTTATGGAAGAGATAGAAGACTTAAGACCATGAATCTGCTGTTGGGGGAAACTATAAATCTTTGCAGAGATATTTTTATTAATGTAATTATATAGTACATTGCAGGTTGTTTAGTGAAATGCTGTTTTATTTGTTTAACAAATTCCTGAAGAATGGTGTTTTTCATTTGGAGACAGATTGTGGTATCAAATCATTAAAAATTACTGTCATGTATTACATGGAAAGATCATGTTAAACAGTATAGGGGATCATAAAAGGCATAATTCATGATCCATGCCTTTGAGAAACTTGGTCTTGAGCAGAAAAAAGCATAAAACAATCAGTGATAAAACAATTATAATTCATTTCTATAGAATGTTCCATAAGTTAGCATAATTAAGAAGAAAAGAACATGAAATTAAAGGTTGTTCGGAAACTTGAATTCTGCTCTTAGTTCTGTTAGTAACTAGAGTTGTGTACTTCAGTCAAATCACTTAATTTTGGAGCGGTCAGTTCTTTAACATGTAAGATGACGGAGATGGCCCAAAGGAATTCTAATCCTTTTCAACTTTGATGTTTTGAATTTATTTTCCTGTGCAATCTGAGTTCACATGTGAAGACTCATTTTGAGCTGGGATAAACAGAAATGACTTTACATGGGAAATAATTTGAACTGGGTCTTGGAAGATGTGGTTAGATGGGAGAAAAAGATGAAAAAAAATTTTAAATGTAGGAATAAATACCCAAAAATGATATAGGCCAGGAAAGTCTTTGGTATATTTAGGGGACTTATATAGGAATTTTGTGATGCATGCATATAAAGGCAGGCTGATTTTGTAGTTTGGAGTTAAATGGCCCTAAATGCCACACAGAGTTTAGTCTTCAACCTGTTGGTTACAGGTAGTTGCCGAGGAAGGTATAACCAGGGAGAGGAACATGTTACTTATTTATTTTTACATGGGCAGGCAATGGGAATCAAACACAGGTCTTGGACATGGCAGGCGAGAACTCTGCCAGTATGCCATTGCCCGCCCAACGTGTTATTTTTAGTTGATAGTTGTACTTGAGTTAAAATATATTTATTTAACCAATTCTAACTTCTTCTTCTGAACAGAAACTGAAAACCTGTAGACTAGTTAGAGAAATTAACTTAATCTGTTTTATGAGCTGGATATAATTATTTCTCCTTTCTATTGAGATATAATTCACATAGTCTAAAATTAACTATTTTAAAGTGTACAGTTCAGTGGTGTTTAGTATATCCATAAGGTTGTGTAGCCATCGCCACTGTCTAATTCCAGAATATTTTATCACCCCAAAAAGAAGCTTCATGCCTGTTAGTAGTAGTCACTGTTCCTTCCCCTCAGCCCTTGGCAACCACTGATCTGTTGCTTTTTGTCTCTATGGATTTGACTGTTCTAGACATTTCATATAAATGCATCCATACAATATATGGTCTTTTGTGATTGTCTTTCACTTAGCATAATTTCAGGGTTCAATATGTTGTAGCATGTATTGGTACTTCACTCCTTTTTATGTATTTGTTTATTTTTTTGTTATTTGTTTTGTTTTCTTTTTCTACTTTCCTCCTTTTTATAGTAAAATAATATTCCATTCTATGGATATTCCACAATTTGTGTATCCATTCATTAGGTGATGGACATTTAAGTTCTTTCTACTTTTCTTTTTGGCTATTATGGATAATACTGCTATGAATATTCCTACAAGTTTTTGAATGAATATATGTTTTCAGTTCTCTTGGGTGTCATATGCTAACTCAACTTTTTTTAAAAACTTTTTATTTTGAAATACTTTCAAACTTAGAGGATATTTAGAAAAATAAAGTGTTCAGAAAATGGACTGATAGAAATATGAATGGATGGATGGCTAGAATGGTATCATAAATGTGGCAAAATGTTAACGTTAGTGGATCTGGGTATCTGGGGGGTGTAGGGGTATGCAGGAATTCTCTATATGAAGTCTGTTTTACATATATTGGGACATTCTCTTAGTAGATTCAGTAAATAACAGTGTGTGTGTGTGTGACATTTTTTAGGAAACTTTTTATTTTGAATTATTTTCAATCTTACAAGACAGTTGCAAAAATAATACAAAACCCATTCAGATACCTCCAACACATCCCCCCAACCCACATACCCAGATCCACTAATTTTTTGCATTTTGTGACATTTGCCATATCATTCTGTCTATCCCTCTGTCCCTGCCAAGGTAAATAATTTTTGATGTTAGTATAATCATGCTTTACAGAAATTATAGCAATCTTTTAACTGGACTTGGCTTTTCAAACATTGCCTTATTTACCCATTTACTGACTTTGTTAGTGTAGTTATCTATGTTGATATCCAATTTAATTACTTAATCATTGATTTTTCTTAATTTCATTGCAAGTGGATAACTTCTAATTTGGGGTTGGGTGAGTTATTACTGTTTTGTGCTTATACATGTACTGTGTGTATATTTATAATAAATGCTATATTCTTGTTGTGTGGCTAAAGGAAATCTTGAAAAATTTTTTCCTTGTTATTAATTGCCTGTTTTTTTGTTTATCTATTTCAGGCCATTTCAAATTTCTGAATCATGTCTGATAACGGAGAACTGGAGGACAAGCCTCCAGCACCTCCTGTGCGGATGAGCAGTACCATTTTTAGCAGTGGAGGCAAAGACCCTTTGTCATCTAATCACAGTTTGAAACCTTTGCCCTCTGTTCCAGAGGAAAAAAAGCCCAGGAATAAAATCATCTCTATATTCTCAAGCACCGAGAAAGGTAAATAAAATCATTTCTGTGGTTTCAAGGGTCTTAGTATTGGTTTATTGTGTGCTGATAACATGTTTGTATCTTTTATAGTGAGAACAATAAACAGATCAAAGTAAACTGTTGATACTGGTGTATAGGCACCGTTGGAAGTCTAGTTTATTTTAAATTGTGATAGAAAGGAAGAAAAATGGTTGCTCATTATACTTAACTGATGTCTAGTGGATGTCTATACTCTATTCGTTAGCTGAGACTTGGGCCTTGGTTTATGGCTTCCAAACATTAATGACATTTGTGATTTTTGAGAAGGACCTACTATTATAAGAATGGTGTTACAAACTCCATGATACCCTTTTTGAAACCCCACATTTCATGTCTTGTGTATCACTGCCTTTATTCTCTCTTTTTTTTGTGGGGGGTGGGGGAGGGTACATGGTCCAGGAATCAAACTGGGTCTTGTGCATGGAAGGTGAGAATTCTACCACTGAACCACCTGTGCCACCCTGTTGTCTCTTTTAAGAGTCATCCAACCAGACTTTCATCTTCCATTCTAAATCGGATACTGTTGCTAGACATTTTATCCCAAGTCACATGATCTCCACAATATAACCACTTAAATAATTGCTTTTTTCCCCCAATTTCTTCTTGCCCTTTGTTGTTTAACTTTTCATTGTAGTAACTGATATAGAGCACAAAATTTTCCTTTTTAACTACACTGAAATATACAATTCAGTAATATTAATTATATACAGAGTATTATGCCATCATTGATATTGGTGATATCCGTCACCTATTACGCCTCTTTTTTCATCCCCTCTACAGAAACTACTTACCCAATAAGCTATAACTTCTTCTTCCTGCTCTCCCCGCTCCCCCACTTCCCTGTTAATCTGTAAACCACCTTGCTGCTTCAAGGTATTTCAAATATGTGAGATTATACAGTATTTACTTTTTTCTGTCTGGCTTATTTCACTCAACATAATGTCTTCAAGGTTCATCCAAGTCACAGCATGATCAGAACTTCAATCCTTTTTATACCTGAATATGAATATATTGCATTTTGTTTATCCATGTCATTGGTGGACACTTGGATTGTTTCCACCTTTTGGCTAAATTAATTGCTTTTTAAAGTGAGCTTTTAAAAAGGCTAGTTTGCAACATCTAATACATGAGATTGTGAGGTCATCTCCCAAGGAACAATTGATAAATTTTTGTTAAGTTTTTTTTGTCTTAAAAAAAAAAGCCATTGATAACTGTGGGGTTTTCCAAACCAAGCATTGGTTGAGGTTGTTTCAGGCTGTGTCTTCCTAGTATAATACTTTCTTGTTCAAAATGAAGTCATTGAGAGAGAGTACTCCTTTTTTCCTGAAGGGTATCTTGGTGGTGTGGTGTGCAGGGAAGATTTGACTTAGCAGGTCTAGGTTGCCCAAACTCTGTACAGTCCAGAGAAGATTTGGTCCTTGGAAATAACCTCTAAGTCCTTGGAATGTTCTTTATCCGAGACCGTGGGCCAGCCCAGATAGTTAAAATGCTAACAGTTTATGGAGAGTAGGGTGTTGGGGTTTCACCGTGTGTGCTTGGGCCATGCAGTACCACCTTGACCTATGGAGAGACTGTAGACTGTGCATTAGCTCTTCAGGTGGTCAGCCATGCCTACCTAATCAACCCCCACTAAAAACCCAGGATGCCAAGGCTCAAGTGAGCTTTCCTGGTTGGCAGTACTCTACACATGTCATTATACAGTGTTGCTAGAAGAGTTAAGTGCTGTCTGTACAACTCCACTAGGAGAGGACAGCTGGAAGATTACTCCTGGGCTCTTCTGTATTCTTAATTTTTATCCTTTTACTGTAATATACTGTAACCATCAGGTTAGCAGCATTAATTCTCTGAGTGTTTGTTTCAAATCATTGAATCTGAGGGGTCTTGGGGGGCCACCCAAAAACATATGGGAATCTAAAGTTACTTCTGGTCATATACAGTAAGCCATAAATTCACATACTAAAGAGTTTCATTAAGGAGAAGCCATGATTTTCCACATTCAGGTTTCATTCAGGAGATAAACACCTTATATAACCATATAAGGCAGTATATTGTTAGCATGTAAACAGAAATTTGGAGGAAAGAAAAATGTGCCCTTTGCCCTTAATATTTTTCTTAACTTCCTTGCTTTTATTATATTATTATTATTACACAACAAATGTTTTCCTCAAATGTCACGTTTGACCTGCTAATGCAAAATACAGTGACTTCTCATTCTGCTTTATTCATAACCTCCCTGTGCCCTTTGATTTTTTTGGCTCTTTTCCCCCCTTCAGGTATAAATTACGTACAGTAAAATTCACACTTTTTAGTGTACAGTTGTACAGATTTTGACAATGTGTAGTCATGTAAAAAAGCACCATCAAGATAAAGAATATGTCCCTTTAATGTCTATATTATTGGTGTTCACTCAAAACAATTAGATTTGGAGTTTATGAGAGAAGGCACATATAATTCAAAGTGTGTATTTATGTTTGGAATTTTTTTTAGAAGAAAGGCCACTATTTTAGTTGTAAAAATATTATAGTATTACAGACTAAATGTAGATAAATAAGTTTGGGAAATGATATAGGATAAATTTATTAGAAGCTTGATAAATGAAATTTAGTCAGAAGCCAAGGTGAGTAAGCAACCTTTATAAACTGTTCTCCTTTCTTTCAGTTTCAGCTCATGTCCCATTTAATGATTTTGTCATTCTAGTCAAATGACTAGAATTTCTCCAGACATAGGACTTTTGTCCTCAGTTTCCATGTTCATGCTGTATTTTTTTTAATCTGAAATGCTCTCCTGTCTCCTTTCTATTCATCTATATTTTTCCATATTTAAAACCTGAATCAGATTTTATTTTCTTCAAGAACTTTTGCTTGACTAAATCCATTTCACATTTGCCATGTAATTTTTTATTTTGTATGCTGTAGGGTGGGGGTCATATTTCATTATTTTTCCATGTGACTATCCCATTATTGCAGCACCATTTGTTGATTTTGGGGGTGGAGTGGCAGGGGCAAGTGCAGAGGCTGGGAATTGAACCTGGGTCTCCCACATGGCAGCAAGAATTCTACTACTGAACTACCCTTGCACCCTGCCGTGTAATTATTTTTTTTATATGTTGTATTGAATCATAAGTTAGAATCCACTTAGCATTTTTTGATAACCTTTGCTTGTTTTCAATTGTTGATATCAAATATACTGTTAAGCACATAAAACATATTAAGTATAAAAAGTAATTATGAAGTGACTATCTGCACAGCTACTTCGCAGGTCAAGATACAAAATATTTCTAGCATCTCATGAGCATCCTCTGTTGTGTGTCTCTCCCCAATCATAACTTATTCCTTCCCTTCCTAGATATAACCACTACCCTGATTTTCTTGGTAATCGTGCCCTAGCTTTTCTTTATGTAATTTGCATTTCAAAGCTATATTGTTCAATTTTATCTGTTTTTGAAATTCATATACATGAATTTACATTCTTTGTATTCTTTTATGTCTTATCTGTTGTGCAGAACATTTTGTCTATAAGATTCATCCACTTTGTTGTGTGTAGCAGTAGTTCATTTTTGTTGCTTTTTGAGATTCCATTGTATAAACATAGCACAATTAGTTTATTAACTTTACTATTGATGGCTTTTGGGTTGTTTGTAGTTGGGGCTGTTACAAACCATGGTGCTAGCAACATTCTGACACACATATGGCACACATGTCCACTATTTTCGTTAGGTAAGTTGTTCTAGTTTGCTAGCTGCCAGAATGTAATATACCAGGAAATGCAATGACTTTTAAAGGGGGAGTTTATTAAGTTGATAGTTTACAATTCTAAGACTGTGAAAATGTCCAAATTAAAGCAAGGCTATAGAAATGTCCAATCTAAGGCATCCAGGGAAAGATACCTTGATTCAAGAAGGCCGATGACATTCAGGGTTTCTCTTAACTGAAAAGGCACATGGCGAACATGGCAGCATCTGCTAACTTTCTCTCCAGGCTTCTTGTTTCATGAAGCTCCCCCAAGGATGTTTTCCCAAGGTCTCTGGCTGCGTGGGCTCTTGTGGCTGTAAAAAGGGACTCTTTCCAAAATGTTTCCTCTTTTGAAGGATTCCAGTAAACTAATCAAGACCCACCTGGAATGAGTGGAGTTACAACTCCATAGAAGTCATCTAATCAAAAGTTACCACCCACAGTTGGATGGGTCAGAACTCCATGGGAACAATCAAGAAGCTCCCAGCCAGCAATACTGAACGAGGATTAAAGGACAAGGCTTTTCTGGTCAAGTTCAAAACCAGCACAAGTATATATCTAGAATTAGAATTGCTGGGTGCACACCTTCAACTTTTGCAAGATGATACTAATCACTTAGTATAATCACAAGTGATTGTGCCAGTTTGTGCTCTTATTAGCAGGTCCCATTGTTCCACATCCATGCCAGCATTTGGTTTTATTAGACTTAATTTTTTTACAAGTCTGCTGGGTGTGTAATGGTATCTTCGTATTTTAGTTTGAATTTCTCTGATTATTTACAAGGATTAGCAGTGTTTCATATGCTTATTAGCCATTTGAATTTCCTTTTTTGTGAAGTAAATGACCAAGTCTTTTGCCTGTTTTTCTCTTAAGAAGGTGGTCTTTGTCTTACTGAATTGTAGGAGATCTTTATACAGTCTGAACAATAGTCCATTTTTTGTTATTTGTACATTATCTTCTGGTTTTTGGTTTCCCTTTTCATTCTTTTCTTGGGAACTCCTGAAAGGAGATGCTTAATTTTAACATGGTTGAATTTATTAGACTTTTATTAATATTGAACTATGAAATTGCCATTATTAAATGTCAAAAAAAAGTCAGTAACAGTTTTGTATGGGTCAGCCTAATGCATTTATGGATAATACATTTGCTGCTGTGTAGTAGACATTCTTCCTTACTCCAAGGTCATTATCTTCTTAAGTTTTACTACAGATAAAGTAATAAAATAATAATTCAACTCTGTTGTAATTTGAGTTTAACTTCTCACCTTTCAGTCTCAAATCCATCTAGAACTTATTTTTGTTTATAGTGCGCTGTAGTTTGTTTTGTCATATGAACAGATGTACCCATCTGCCCCATGCTATATATTCACCCCACTGTCTTTTTTTTTTTAACATGGGCAGGCACTGGTACTCGAACCCCGGTCTCCGGCACAGCAGGCGAGAATGCTGCCCCTGCACCGCTGTCGCACCACCCCACCCCACTGCTTTTGATATTCCTCTGTCATACCAAGTGTACTTGTATGTGTTTGCACCTGTTTCTGTGCTTTCTTTTCTGTTCTTTAGGTCTGTTTTGTCCATCTGTGCCCCAGTATCACACTGTCTTTTTTGCTATAGCTTTTAGAATGATAGTAGGCAGAAAAGTCCACCTTATTCTACTTTAAAAGTGAATAGACTGGTCCTTCTATATTGAATTTGCAAACCATTTAAATTTTGATTGAGATTTCATTAAATGTATTTGGCAACAGTTGACCTATTTTATAATATTGAATATTCTAAGGGATATACATGGCATATCTCTTTATTTAAGTTGTATTTAATGTCTCCCTAGAAAGTTCTGTAATTTGTTTTCACAGAGGTTTTACACATCTTTTATCAAATTTATTCATAGGTTATCTGATATTTTTTCATGTTATTGCGCCAGAGTTGGTGTTCTCTGTATTGATGTTTTACAGAAAAGCAGTTGATTTTTATAGCACTTTTCCTGAATCATTATTTTATTACTTTACCTGTAGATTCTTTCTTTCTACAAACACATAATCTGCAAAAGATTATTATTGTTCTTGCGTTACTGCACTGGTTAGGACCACTGACAGAACACTGAATAGAATAATTGGCATCTTTGTCTTGTACCTGATCTCATAAGGAAGACTTTCAGTGTTTGACCGTTAAATGTGTATACTTGCTGTAGGGTTTTTGTATATATCCTTTTTCAAGTTAAGGCAGTTCCCCTTTAATCCTAGTTTTCTACAATTTCTTTTTCATGGATGAATGTAGAATTTCATAAAATGTGTTTTTCAGCATATATTGTGATAACCAAATCAATTTTCTCCTTTGACTTGTTAGTAGTGAATTACATTAATTGATTTTCTAGTGTTGACTTTGCATGATCATGGTATTATTATCTTTTTGTTTATTTCTGGAATATTTCAGTTTATTTCATTTATGATTTTTTTTCATCTGTTCATTAATGGGATGAACCTGGAATTTTCACTTCTCATACAAGAAATTTTAGTATCGGTGTATTCTAGCTTCATAAAATGGGTTGGAAAGTATTCTCTTTTTGTGTTCTCTGGAAGAGTGTGTTTAAAATTGGAGTTAGAGTATTAATTTTTTAATGTTTAAGAGAAGCCAAGCAATGATATGTCTGGCTTAGAATTTTTTTTCTGGGAATTTTTTTAAAGCTACTGATTTATTTTTCTTTAATTGTTATAAGACTGTTCAAATTCTAGCATTAGTTTTTATGTTATATTACTGTAGGAATTCATCCATTTTCTCTAAAATTCCCAGTTTATTCATTAGCTGTTTGTAGTATTCTCTAACCATTTCTTTTAGTTCCTTCTACCAGTACTTTAAAAAATTTATTTATTCTACTGCTCTTATTCTAGGTTTTTGTGTGTGTGTGTGTGTGTGTGTGTGTGCGCGCGCGCGCACGTGTGTTTGAGAAAAAATTAATTTTCAATCTGTGCTTTTTTTTTTTTTTGCATGGGCAGGCACCAGAAATTGAACCCAGGTCTCTGGCATCACAGGCAAGACGTGTGCCTGCTGAGCCACTGTGGCCCACCCAATAAGTGCTTTTTAGCTATAACATTTCCTCTATGTGATGTTTTAGGGTCATCCCACAAGTTTTGATACGTGATGTTTCCAATATCAGTTCAAAAATTTTAACTATAATTTCTTCTTTGACCCATGTTTTATTTATATATATGCTGCTTAATTTCCAAACCTGGGGATTTTCCGGCTGTCTTCTGCTATTGATTTCTGATTTAATTGCATTGTGAGTTGTGATCAAAGAGCATCAATCATCTGAAATTTGTTGAGACTTTTGCTATATTTTCATTTATTTTTAATTAAAAATATTGTTCTAGTATCCTAAAAGAACTCTTTAATTTCCCAGAAAGAAAATTTTTGCATAATATGTACAGTTTTTACATAATTATAGTATAAATATTTTTTTTACTTATTCTTAAATTTCATTAACAAAAATGTATAGTTTTCACTTAGGCAGTAACCTTCTGAAGTGTGTAGAGTCATCAAGTTTGTAGAAATTAGAGTCAGGGTAGAGTTAGCTTCACTGAATTCCCTTTCCTGGGTTAGAAACAGTAGCCCAGCCTGGTATAATTTCTGGTATTCTACCCAATACACACTGGTAACTCCTCCCCTGGACATGCCACAGTGTTTCCTGGATATAGGGAATTTGGAGCAAGGACACATCATTAGTTGTTTGCTGTGATGGTACCCTGGAGATCATATATTTATCACTTTTTTTCCCCTTATGTGAAAATCACTTTAAGTATAATGTATACCTTACATCACAGAATCACTGTTTTCCAATTTTTTAATTCTCAATAAAAGAATAATATATCTGAGTTTTATTTTTGTATAGTACAGGTCTCACTTTTTAAATAATTGACAGACCTAATTACAGTATCTAGAGGAGAATGATCATTATGGTAAGGTATCCAGAAACCATTTCATCTAAGATACAATTTAAAAACTGAAGATACCGAACCTGGAGAGAGTATCTCAGAGCAGTGATAATCGTTCTAGTTAAATATTTGAACAGGGTTTCATGTGAAATAGACATATTTAGCTTGTTACAAATCTACCAGACAGTGACAATTTCAGGAATCTGTATTTGATATTATATGATGGAAACCTTTCTAAAGGGAGTTTTTGATAATGGTGGACGTTACAGTAAGGCCTATTTTGGTTAAATACAGGAAAGCCTTCTAAAACATTTAAAGGTGTCTGACAATGACAAGTAGATTGCTTTTGAAAGTAGCTTGGACCTAGCACTGGAAATTAATAAGGACCTAAAGGTTGCTTGAGCAAATGTTAGAGGTTTTGTAAAAGGATTCCTACATTGGGTGGGAAGTTTTACTATGACATCTAAATCCTTTTGCATCTGTTAACATGTAACATTGTGACATTTTTATGTGCTCAGATTTGGAAATTTCTGATATATTCTAATATTAGTCATGAATAGATTTTCATTTCAGTTCTGGAAGGTTGATACTTTTCATGTTTAGTATTTCTAAGATTTTGGTATTATTAATTATGAGCATGTTTTAAATTGATTGTTCATATTAATATTGCCATTGGTATATGCTCAGATATTCTGAAAGCCTTAATTCTTCTGTCTCCCCTATCTGAGTAAAAATATTTTTGTACTCTTAATTATTCAGCTTGTTTAGAGAATGAAGAGGGCTGGAGTTTTAATAGATAGTACTACAGCATTCCACTTAGATTAAAAAGGTGCTTCACTTCAACTTTTTTTAGTAAATGTTCTTTAATATTTTGTAACTTTCTAAATAATATACAGAAAATTAAAGATAATATTTCCTTGGAGCAGGGTATTACTATACTGACAGTGGTAATGTTCATTTGAGCTGAATTTCTGAGGGTCACACTCAAAACTAAGTTTGTTTTTAAATAAATTCTTTCAATCAATGAATATTTAAGATGCGGTCTTTCTTTCTGGTGAATGAATACTAATTATATGGCTATGCTCCCTCCTTAAGATAGTTTAGGGGCAAGAGGATGTTAGGGATTGGTTTAAGATTTTGAATTTTGAAAACCATGGATGCAATAGGATTAAAGACTGAGTAAGTGTAGTACCTACAAGAGCTTCGAGTTAGGGTCTGCAAGTAGTATATAAAGCCAATGGAGGTAAGATTTGGTTTGAAATTAGTTGATTTAGACTGATCAAGAAGATAATTTGTGGTTCATGAAATAGGTTTTGTATTCCTCCTCCCTTATGAGAAACCTTAGATTCCTGAGAGATTACTCTGTTGTTTTAAAGTTTATTTTGTCTTATCTTAAGTTTCACTAATTATTTCTTCTGCCAGCTCCAGTCTGCTGTTGAATTCTTGTAGAGAATTTAAACTTTCTGTTACTGTGATCTTTAGCTCTCTTTGGTTCCTTTTTCATAATTTCCATCTCTATTGATGTTTTCTTGTGTTCATTGATCATTTTCCTTATTTCCTTTAGTTCTTTGTCCATGTTTTTCTTTTTAGCTCTTTGAGAATATTTAGAACCCTGTTTTTTAACTCTTTGGTATGTTCTAGGTCTGGGGCTTCTCATTGATGGTTTCTAATGTTTTAATTTTCTCCTTTTCCTGAGCCGTGACTCTCTCTCCCTCTTTTTTATTTTGTATGTTTTGTAATAGCTTCTTGAAACCTGGATGTTTTGATATTTTAATGTGTTTTCCTTAGAATTTAGACCATGAGGTGTCTGTCCCTTGAGATTATATGCAACTAGTGTTATAACAGAGCTTTCCTTGATTGCCAGGAGCTAACTGAAAAAGGAGAAAGAAGAGGGAAAAAAGAAAACACCCTTCCCAGATTTTGCAGACTGACGTATACAAGTTCTCTTCTTCAGGGCTTTATCTATACAATCAGTTTGAAAATAGCTCCAGGCTAAAGCCCAGGGTTCTCTCTGATCTTTTCTGTGTATGGGTCTTGTCTTCAGCAACCGTATGTGGCCCTTTTAATTCTCCTTCTTACACTATTCCAAATGTCCCTGTCCCCCAGGAAACAGTTTCCCCATGACCGCACGCTCTGCACTGTATTTCCAGCAGCAATCCTTCGATCCATCACAAATTGACTCGTCTCCCACAACGTTCTATAGAGAGCTCTGTGAACTGCCTTCTATATACAAGGCAACTTCTGGAACAGTGAGTCTCTTAAGCCACCACCAGACAGATTGTGCCAGACAAGCATGCTCCCTGTTTGTGCATTAGGGTTACTTTATTCCCTCTAGAACCAGAACCAGGACCAGGGATCCATACTGGGAGTGCACGCTAGCTCCATGCCAAGCCAGTGAGTGGTTAGGGGAAAGGTGAGGCAGGGCACCAGGAGATCCTGCTGCTTTAAGTATTGTTGTTTTTATTTTTTTTCCCTTAATATGGTTCTTAACTTGTTTCTGTAAGCCATATGTGGGTCTTCTAGTTACTTTTTATTAGCATAAAGTTGTTCATAGTATGATCTCATTACTTCCTCTGTTTCTGTGGGGTCAGTGGTTATGTCTCCTCTTCCATTTCCGATTTTATTTATTTGCATCCTCTCTCTTCTTTTTGTCAACCTCGCTAAGAGGCCATCAATCTTACTGATTTTCTCAAAGAACCAACTTCTGGTTTTGTTGATCTTTCTCAATTGTTTTCATGTTCTCAATTTCATTTATTTCTTCTCTAATCTTCATTATTTCTTTTGTTTTGCTTGCTTTGTTCTTTCTCTAGTTCTTCCAAGTGGACAGTTAATTCCTCGATTTTTGCCCTTTCTTCTTTTTTTGTTATAGGCATTTAGGGCAATAAATTTCCCTCTTAGCACTGCCTTTGCTGCATCCCATAAATTTTGGTATGTTGTGTTTTCATTTTCATTTGGCTTGAGAGATTTACTGATTTCTCTTGTAATTTCTTCCTTGACCCACTGGTTGTTTAAGAGTGTGTCATTGAGCCTCCATATATTTGTGAATTTTCTGGCACTCTGGCTGTTATTGATTTCCAACTTCATTCCTTTATGACCTGAGAAAGTGTTTTATATGATTTCGATCTTTTTAAATTTATTGAGATTTGCTTTGTGACTCAGCATATGGTCTGTCCTTGAGAATGATCCATGAGCACCTGAGAAAAAGGTATATCCTGCTGTTGTGGGGTGTAATGATCTAAATATATCTGTTAAGTCTAGCTCATTTATTGTATTATTCAAATTCTCTGTTTCTTTATTGATCCTCTGTCTAGATGTTCTGTCCATTGATGAGAGTGGGGAATTGACATCTCTAACTATTATGGTAGATGTGTCTATTTCTCTTTTCAGTGTTTGCCTCATGTATTTTGGAACATTCTCACTCGGTGCATAAATATTTACACTATGTCTTCTTGTTGAATCGTTCCTTTTATTAATACATAATGTTCTTCTTTGTCTCTTTTAACTGTTTTACATTTGAAGTCTTAATTTGTTGGGTATTAGTATAGCTACTCCTTCTCTTTTCTGATTGCTGTTTGCATGAAATATGTTTTCTCAACCTTTCACTTTCAACCTGTGTTTATCCTTGGATCTAAGATGTTTTTCCTGTAGACAGCTATAGATGGGTCCTGTTTTTTAATCCATTAACATTTAGTGTTATTGTGTGGGTAGTACTGCTATTTTGCCTTTTGGATTTTATATGTCATATCTAATTTTTCTTCTTTTTACCTTTACTGATAGTCTTCATTTCTACACTCTTCTCCACACCTCTCTCTCCTGTCTTTTCTTATCTGTTTCTAGTGCTGCTTTTAGTATTTCTTACAGAGCCGGTCTCTTGGTCACAAATTCTCTCAGTGATTTTTTTGT
>PVIY010042863.1:0-20695 GCA_004026745.1 Myrmecophaga tridactyla | reverse complement strand
ACTGGGGGCTCAGCTTATAGCTTTGGTTGTCCACACTGCTTGTGAGAATATCAAGAATTCAACTTGGGGAAGTTGAATTTCTTCCCGTTCTCACCATTCCCTGAAGGGGGCTTGCAAATATTTTTCCAGTCACTGATCAAATCATTCTGATTTCATTTATGTCCCCAGCCCTCCTCCCTCTATCATTCTCACATGCAGCCTAAATTGTTTTTTTTTTCAAATATGTCCAAAACTGCTAATTATCTTCCAATATCCATTCTTTCCTTCTTCCTTTTAGTCATAGAAATTCCCCATCATTTCTGGCTTTCCATATGGCAAGACATAGCCATACACTTTCCTACCCATTAGAATATGAGCAAAAAAAAAAAAAAAAAGACATGTGCAACAGCATCTGCATCTCTTCCCTTCCTTGCCCTCCACTTTCTCTCTTTTCCCTTCATGGAGGGCAGGTTCCAGATGTGGCACTGGTGAAGCAGGGCGAAGCATGCAGAAAGGGCCACCTCTTTGGGGGATGGATGATGTCATGGACGAGAATACCTGCCCATCTTGGACCCTCCACTTACCTGTGGACTATTGTGTGAAAAACAATAAACTTCTTGGTCTTACTTGAGCCACTTCTTTTTTTGGATACCTTTTTAACAGCAGCTTAGTTATATTAATTAAACTCATTTTGTGGTAACATATGGCAATCGACTGTTTTGTGCAAATTTGTCTAAGCTTTCCTAGCAACCCTAACTTCCCATTGAAATAAATGTCCAAGCAAAAGACTTATGGACTGCTAAGCTTTTAATTGGATTTTATGTAATTGGATTAATAGCTAAGAAGGAAATGAGCAGCTAAGAAGGAAACATATTCTAAAATATGTGTTTAGTATTTTTATTTAGGATGAATTTCTGTTTTGTGTTTCTTTTCCCTCTCTCCCTTTTTTCTTTAGGTGTGTTTTCTGTGTTTGTGCTTTCCAAACTGGATTGAGTGTAAGATACCAAAGAGAAGAAAATGCAACTTTTTCCTTCTCATCTTTACTGTTTGTTTTCAATATTTGTACATAAATTGGCAAAGCAAGGTGGTGTGTTTTCTAATTTAGGAAAGAGGGTTGATTTACACTTGACCTTCATTTGAAACACAATTAAGTTAGTGAGAGTGACTAAAATATTATGCGCCATATGACAGAAATAAAATCCTTAGGAACTAATCATTTAAATACCACTATTCATTCTGTGAATATTTATTGACCTTATTATGCCATGAGGGTGCTGTGGTCAATGCATCACTAACATTCAAGCCATGGGGGTGGGGTGGGGGCAGCCCTAGTGCTATTCCTTCCCAATATTTTCCTTCTCCATCCCACTCCCCATCCCTCTTCTCTTCCTTTCTCTTACTACATCCAATAAATAACTACAACTCCTAGGGAGTTGAGAAGGTATATCCAGGGAATGACTTGCAAGGGAGTATTATCTCCACAAATAAAACATTTCAGGTGGTGGCAGAGATAGGAGGCAGCAAAGCCTATTGACTATTATAAGTTTCATTATATTCTATCTATTCAATGTCAGAGAACCAAATAGGGGTGATGGTAGCGGTGGGGGCAGGGGTTGGAGATTTCTTTTCAGCCTTATGGAGATGCAGTAGATGAAAGGAGAGTTGTATTGGACCCAATCTCACCATCAACAGGTATGTAGAACTCTTGTTTCCACTTTCCACCTATTCATTCAAATATCTTTCTCAGAACTAAGCATAGAAAGCAGTTATTGTACACTGTCCTTGTCCAAGTTCCAGCATTGAATGGATTTTTTCTTATTGTACAGTTGTATTGTGGGGAGGATACAACTGATAAATTATCCAAGAATTACAGAGAAAAATGACTTTGGATAAAAATAAAGAGTATAATAGATAAAGAAGACAAAAGACAGGGGTCTAACCTGAGAAATAAAGGTGTTTTTGATGAAGGAGCAAGAACAATTGAAAGAGAAGAAGCAATAATTTAAAACATAAAAAGTCTACAAAAATTTGTTAAACTGAAAAAAATCCCCCTGGTTACAAATCTCAAAAGAATTCATAACACTCTAATAAAAAATCAGGAAGGAGAGGCTTGCTCTTATGAATTATAAGGATTAAAAAATTCCATAGACAGAAAGGTAACAGGATTTAACCAAGAATTTTTCTACAGTGTATTAGTTTGGGTCCTCCAAGAGGAAGATGTCAAGACAGGATTAGACATGCAAGAGGTTTATTGGAAGAAATAACTGAGGGAAAGGGTAAGGAGCCAGAGAAGGGGGGAGAGACTTCAGACTGTGATGAGGTCTGACCCCTATATAGGAAGGAGGGAAGAAAGAAAAGGTGGATGGGAAGAGCCTCAGACCACAGTGCCATTCCAGTAAAGTTTCTGGCAGGCATATGGGAAGTTCTCCAGCCAAAGTTACCCTCAGTGGAGTCCCCCACAGGAACGGGCCTTTATTAGAGCAACCCAGGGGAAATGCAGCCTCAGTGTGCGCATGGTGACGATTCAGAGCAGCAGCTAGGGCTGTCAGTCAAACAAGCCAACAAATTGGTCAACCAAGCATCTTGCACTCTTCTCTATGAACCGGCTAGCCAGTCTCCTTACTGAATTACACTCATAGAAGTAGGAGAGCTGAATGATACATTTCCATGGCTGCTACATGTGATCAGTGAAATCCTAAAACCCAGGAGCACCAATGATAAATATCCACACATTCTAACAGTTTACAGACACATCTGATCAGAATTTAGCAAAGAACAGCAAAAGTGGTCTAGAGATAGCTAAGCCAAACAAGCCACAGAAGAAATGGATAGAATTTAGGATTTCCAAAGAAAATATTTGAAAGGAAATTTCTCTCTTCCTGGAAGGCTATTATTCTCTCTTCTGCTTTTTCTATCCTGCTTTAATATCAGAAAAGAAATTTGCTACATGTATACTTAACAAAGGACTCCTATTTAGAAAATATATACAACAATAAGAAAAAGACAGATAATCAGTAGAAAAATGTGCAAAATGCTTGAGCAAGGAGTTCAGAAATGAGGGAATCCAAAAGACTAATGATCATGTGAAAAAGTGTTCAGTGTCATTATAAACAAGGGGATAAAAATTAAAACCACAATGAGATATCATCACACATACACCCAAATTAACTAAAATGTAAAAGATTCATATATGAAGTATTGGCAAAATTGTGGAGCAGTGGAAACCTGGTACACTACCTTGTAGAGAGCTGCTACGCAGTGTGTCATGGGGACATTGGCTCAGGCACAACATAAACTTTCAACAAAATGACCACTTTGTTACTTACATGGCACAAAGGGTCTGGAAGAGCAGGGGAAGAGATCCCATTGTGGCCAATCTCTTGGGTCAGGGTTGGTGGATGGCCGCTCTGTGCTCCCCACTTTGCATTGGAAAGGAGAGACAATTCTCATCCACTTGACTTTACAGCTGCTTCTCTAGAAATCATTCTTAGGGGCAAGAGAAACCCAGAAATCTCAGAAGGGAGATTTCATATTCCTTCTCTCTGCAGCTCTCCAGAAATCAGGTTTAATGAGCTGTCCTAAATTATATAATTTTTTTTAAAGTGGCAATTTGAGTTTTTCATAAAAGAATATGTCATGAATAACCCTCTCAATTTTGTGATGATGGTTCACTATATCTAGAAGTTGTTTGGAGCTATATTTTCAGCTCTATTTCTAAATTTTAATTCCTGTAGGTGCAGCGACAGGAATAATAATTCAACTTTATATATGTGGGTTACATCGGAATGCAGTTTAATTCTAGAGTTTCTAACCCAAATAATAGTAAATGAGGAACCAGAGATGAAATGGGATGACTCAAATCCATTGTATATGTTAGCCAGGATGAGACCTGGCACTCGGACACACTGATGGGGACATGGCCCAGTCATGACATCCAAGATGATCTGTCAGTGTCAGCAACCTCACTTCCAGCCATGTGCCCACAAGACCACACCCCTCCAAATAAGGAACCACTTAGAGCTCCAAATAAATCCTGCTTTCTTACCTTGACACACGATGAGTCCTCCCAAGTTTCCTCCTCTCATGAGCCCAGTGACTGTTTCATGTCTGCAGTCCAGCTCAAGTGTCTAGTCCTCCGTGAAATCTTCCCCCATTCCACCAGGGTCATGCATTCTGCCTCTTTAGCCTCTACGTCTCTCTTCAATGATAATGCTCACCCTGATGCACCATCATTTATCATTTACATGTAGTTTCCCCTGTGGGACTGGAAGCAGCCTGTGTGTATTTGCCATATCCTTCATTGAATCCCTAGTGACTAATATTGTGCCTGGGCACATAGCCTGAGCTACATAACTGTTTGTTAAATAAAATAATGATTTTTCCAAAAATAAAATAAATAATAACTCACTCCTGGATATATAATCAACATAAATGTATACCAGGAGACATGTACAAGAGTATTTACAGCAGCACTTTTCATAAGAGCCACATGTTGAAAATAATTAAATGTCTATCAATAGTAGAATGTATAACCAAAATTGCACGGAACCTCATGTATGAATCTTAAAAATGTAATGTTGAGCTAAAGTAGCCAGACATCATAGAGTACATATTAAGGTTTCTCTTACATGAAGTTCAAAATTAGGAAAAATTTATAAACAGGGATTGGGGATGTACATTTGGGTGGGAAGATAAAGAAAACAAAGGAAATGGGTATCATAAAAGTGAAGATAGCAGTTCCTTTTGGGAGAAATGCAGGGTGTTTCAGTGGGGCGTGGTGGTGCTAATAAAATTTATTTCTGGCCTGGTGGTGACTGCATGTGTGTTTGTTTTATAATAGTTTGCTCAGCTGTATGTTTTCATTTGATACAGTTTTCGGTGTGTATTTTATTTATTTATTTATTTATTTTTGCTGTTAGAAAAATTGCAAGAAACCTTGGGAAGATTTGAGTTTGAGTTTCAATCTTCACTGCTCACTATGTAGCTCTAGATAAGCGATTTGAGCTTACGGTTTCACTTATAAATGTGTAACTCTAATAATATTAGACTGATATTTTGTATGTGCAGGTGAGAACTAAAGTAAGACCCACCATGCACAAGAGATTTGTAAAGGGCTCTAAAATAGAAGGAATACATCTAAGGGGCTTAAAAATTCTCCAGTAGAAACAATAAAATATTTTTAATTTTTTTTGAGAATGACCATATTTTTATGATTCTTTGTGTCTCTCCCTAACATCAATGAGAAATTTGTAAGTAGGAGTGTTACGAGTAAGTTCAGTTGAACCACAAAGACTAAACCAAGATAGAAGTTTATTTTTCTCTCATATAAATGTCTGGGTAGATAATGTAGGTGTGGTATGTGCTTCATCGAGTCAAGGTGAGACCCATCATTCTCATGGTAAAAAGAAGACAGAGAGCAGGATAGAGGAAGGGACAAAGAAAGACAAAGCAGTCTATCTCATGAGGGGAATTCCCAGAACCTGTCACATGGGACTTCCATCAGAATGGAAGAAGTCACTTAGCTGCAAGGGAAACGCATATGTGTTGTCTCCATCATGGACCACCGAGTTCCCTCTTACAAATTCTGCTATTATCTAAAATGGTGGTGGTGAGTTTAGAAATAAAAAAAAAAACCTATTCACACAAACTTTTAAGTATTCACAGAATTATTTAATCTGGAGATATTTTTCAATTTGAATACTAACATATTTTATGAAGTACAAGATAAATTACAATCTTAAAGAGAAATTCAACTAGATGTGGCATCCACTAGATCAGATACAAGGGGAGATTAAATTTCCCAAGTCTTATAAGGATTTATGTGGGGCCCATAATCTATATCAAATACAAATCAAATTGAGTTTCTTTTTTAAAACATTAACTTTCCTTATTTATAAATATTAATTAGTACTGTATATTCATTCATTCTAAATATAATGTGGTGATCATTCTGAAGAAATGTCTTTAATATTGAGATTTAACTCACATACCTTCAAATTCAGCATTTTAAATTGTACAATTACATGGTTTTTAGTATATTCAAAAGGTTGTGTAACTGATAACACTCATTCAAGAACATTTTCATCACCATAAAAATGAAACTGTACCCATTATACAAAGTTCAAGGTTCATCCACGTTGTAGCATATATGAAAACTCCATTCCTTTTATGGCCAAACAATATTCCATTGTATAGATATATCACATTTTGTTTATCCATTAATCAGCTGATGGACATTTGAAATTGTTCCCACTTTTTTAGTTTTAATGAATAATGCTGCCCTAAACGTTTGTGTACAACTGTTTGTGTGGACCTATGTTTTAAGTTCTTCTAAGAGTAGAATTGTTGGGTTATATGGTATTCTGTGATTAACTTATTGAGGAATGACCAAAATGTTTTCCACAGCAGCTGTACTACTTTACATTTCCATCAACAATGTACAAGGGTTCCAAATTCTCCATATCCTTGTCAACATTTATTTCCTGTGGGTTTTTTTTCTCTTATAGCCATCCTAGTTAATACGAAGTAGTATGTCATTGTGGTTTGATTTACATTTCTGAGTGGCTAATGATGTTGAGCATATTTCTTGCACTTATTGGCCACTGGTGTATCTTCTTTGGAGGAAGGTCTACTCAAGTCTTTTGCCCACTTTCAAATTGGGTTGTCTTTTTATCGTTGAGTTGTAAGAGTTCTTTACGTATCTTGAATATTAGACCCATATCAGGTATATAATTTTCAAATATTGTCGCCCATCCTGTGGGTGTTTTTTCAATTTCTTGATAGTGTCCTTTGAAGCTCAAAAGTTTTTTTTGTATGCTGTATGGTGGGGGTCACATTTCATTCTTTTTCCAAGTGAGTACCCCTCTATTGCAGCACCATTTGTTGAATTTTTGTTTTTTTTTTCCTTCTTTGTTTGCTTGTTTGTTTGTTTTTTGGGAAGTGCATAGTCTGGGAATTGTCTTCCACATGGCAGGTGAAAATTCTACCACTGAACTACCCTTGCACCCCAAAAGATTTTCATTTTTTAATTAAATCCAATTTATCTTTTGTTTTCTTTGGTTGCTTGTGCTTTGGTGTCATATCTAATAAACAGTAGCTTGATCCAAGATCTTATGTTTCCTTCTAAGAGTTTTATAGTTTTAGCTCTTATATTTAGGTCTTACACTTTGATCTACTGTGACTCAAATTTTGTATATTGTATGAGGTAAGGGTTCAATTTTATCCTTTTACATGTGGATATTCAGTTGTTCCAGAACCATTTGTTGAAACACTATTCTTTCCCCCATGGAATTGTTTGGGCACCCTGTCAAAAATCAGTTCACCATAAATGCATGGGTTTATTTCTGGACTCTCAGTTCCATTCCAATAACCTCTGGGTCTACCCTTTGGCTGGTACCACACAATCTTGATTACTGTAGCTTTGTAGTAAAATTTGAAACTGGGAAGTGTAAGTCCTCCATGTTTGTGCTTTCTCTGGGTTGTTATGGCTATTCTGGGCCCTTTGCTTTTCCATAAGAATTTAAGACCAATTTGTAAATTTCTGTCAAACAACAAAAAATTCTCCTAGGGGGGCGGCTATTGGCATTGACCAAACTTTGAGTCAGGACAAGTAGAGACATCTTTGCCAGTGGAATTTTCCAGAGAATCATCTGATAGTTCAAATGACAGTTCTCTGAAGGGGGGGGGGTGCTTTCAAGGAGCTCCAATCCTCTTCTGCTCTTTCCAGTGGCTGCCATATTGCTGATTTTCATGGTGATTGAAGGCTGTTGGTTTTCAAGTTTATTACAGAGCTGGGAAGAGGAAGATGAGAACTTGGCAAGCTAAAATGCCATAAGATAATCTTTTCTGAACTTATACTTGACTTTTTTTTTCTTGGATAAACACTCCCAGATTGTTTCAAGCCTTTGGTTAATTTCCAGAGTTCTGAAAAAGTTAATTCTGACACTTTTTGCTAGTGTCCTCATTGTTTTTATGGAAGAGAAAATTTTCAGTGATCCTTACTTCATCTTACTTCTGGATATCTATCTGGTTTTGACTCTTGACCAATTTATGATGTGCTGATTAAAGCCTGACACTCCCTGGGGTCCCTTAAGTATTGTTTCTTTACTAGTGGTTTGTAAATGGACTTACAGATTTGACAAGTCTGGCTTGATTATTTAAAGGATTTATTTAAGACTTTATTCTTTGAGCTTTTGGTGGTTCAAGCTGGTGACACAATATGACCCACATATGCAAATAAAGGTCCATGGGGAGCTTGGACATGGAATTTCTCTTGGACCTCTGATGCTTGCTTGTACTCTCTTTCTCTTATTGCACTGTATTTTTTGCCTTTAATCACAAGCCTATGTGAATATATTCTGTGGAGTCTGGTGAATCTTTTCGAATAACCAAACTGGAGAAATCTTTATGACAATATAGCTACATGTTTTAGTTTGCTAAAGCTGCCGGAATGCAATATACCAGAAACAGAATGGCTTTTAAAAAGGGAATGTATTATGTTACAAGTTTACAGTTCTAAGGCCATAAATATGTCCAAACTAAGGTATCCAGAGAAAGATGCCTTGACTCAAGGAGGGCCGATCTGGGAAGGCACACAGCCGGCATCTGCTGGTCCTTGTTCCCAGCACTGTTGCTTCCAGTTTCTGATGCCAGGGGTTTCCTCTCTAAGTGTCTGTGGGCCTCCACTTAGCTCCTACAGGACACAACTCTGGCTTGCTTAGCATCACACGGGAAGGCACATGGTGATGTCTACTGGGCTCTGAATCTCCAAACATCCATGTCTAGGCGTCCCTGTCAGTTTGGAAGTAACTGTGTCTCCTGGGGATTATGCATTTCTAAACAACTGTGTCTGCATCTGCATCTGCATCTGAGGTTTCTCCAAAATGTTTCCCCTTTTAAGGACTCTAGTAAACTAATCAGAACCCACCTTGAATGGGTGGAGTCACATCTCCATCTGATCAAAATTTCACACCCATCTAGATGGAAATACTAGTGGTCAATGAGAAGGAGGATTAAGGGGTATGGTAAGTATGAGTTTTTCTTTTTTCTTTATATTTCTTTTTCTGGAGTGACGCAAATGTTCTAAAAATGATCATGGTGATGAATGCACAACTATGTGATGATATTGTGAACCGTTGCTTGTATACCATGTATGGAATGTTGTATGATAAGATTTATCGATAAAAATATATATTTTTAAAAAAGTTCACACCCACAATTGGGTTTATCTCCATGAAACAATCTAATCAAAGTTCCCACACTAAACAACAGGTCTAGCCCTACAAGATTGGATCAAGTTTAAAACATGGCTTTTCTGGGGTACATAACAGTCTCAAACCAGCACACTACACAATAGAATATTATGCAGCTATAGAAAAGAAGTCTCCAAGGGCAATAGCAGTAAAAGAAATTTTATGGATTGATACGGAAAGATTTCCAGGATATATTATTAAGTGAAAAATGCAAAGTTCAGAGCTGCATATGTAGTATACTTCTTTTATGTAAAAAAAGGGGGGAAATAAAAGATATATCACTATAGTTGCTTGATTTGCATGAAGAAACACAGAAAGGATACACAAAAAACTATTGAAAATTATTAACTATGGGAGAATTGGAAGCAAGATTCCTCAATGTATAAAATTCCATATTGTTTTGATTTCTGAAGTTTGTGATATATATTAACCATTCAAAAAGTTAAATTGCCAAAATAAAGGAACAAAATTGTCAGGTGGCTCAATAATAAGTACCAAGATATAAAAATGGAGAAAGAATAGACATACCAAAGCATAAACATAAATAAGAAAGGGAAATAGCAGCAGCACAAGATATAAAGCAGAAGATTCACCTAGATAGCATATAAAAGGTTTGAATTTTTGCCTTAGCTTAGGATTTCTGGACAGAGGTACTACTGACATTTTGGGTGGTGTGCCCGTTTGAAAGAATTTATATATCCTAGAAAAACCATGCTTTAATCCTAATCAATCTTGTGGGAACAACTGTTTCTTCTAATCCCTATTCAGTACTATAGATTGGAAAATTGATTAGGCTATCTGCACGGAGATGTGACTCCACCCATTCCAGGTGGGTCTTGATTACTTTACCAGAATCCTTTAAAAGTGGAAGCATTTTGGAGAAAGCTTGAGAATGACGAGAGCAGCAGAGACGAGAACTATAGAGTCCACCAGCCAGCGACCTTTGGAGATGAAGCCAAACACCCCTGCGGGAGCTTCATGAAGCAAGAGACCTGGAGAGGAAGCTAGAAGACATCATCACGTTCACCATGTGCCTTTACAGTTGAGAGACAAACGCTGAACTTCATCGGCCTTTCTTGAGTGAAGGTAACCTCTTGTTGATGCCTTAATTTGGACATTTTTATAGACTTGCTTCAACTGGGACAGTTCCATGGCCTTAGAACATAAATGTGCAACTTCTTAAATTCCTTCTTTTAAAAGCCACTCCATTTCTGGTATACTGCATTCCTGCAGTCAGCAAACTAGAACAGGTGGGATGCTTTGTGGTGGGGGCTGTCCTGTGCATTGCAAAATGTGTGGCAGCATCCCTGGCCTCCACTCATTAGGTATAAGTAGCCCCCATCCCTAGTTGTGACAACCAAAAATGTCTCTTGATACTGCCAGATCTTCCCTGAGGGGCAGCATTGCCCCCAGTTGAGAATCACTGCTGTTGCTAATCTGACTCGTTGATTTTCTGAGCAACTGCTTAAAAAAAAAAAATCAGGGGTTGTGGTGGATTATTCTAGTGAATGCTTTCCTGGCAACTGATCTATGTCCCAAAACTACTCTTTCACTGAAGTGTCAAATGAGTTATCAGAATATCTTCCTTTTTAATAAGATATTTAAGTTATTGAATCATTTGGTATAATTTTAGTATTTTGAAACCTCTTGTTTGAGAGTCCATCTTTATTTCTTAACATTAGAAAAATGGAATTAAATATTACATATCTATGACTATATTATTCAGTAGAGCTTCTTACATGTAATTGAGGGGGCACTTCTAATGTCAGCTTGAAGCAAACCTGGTACTGACTTCTTTTTATTTTTCCTTGGGAGTCTGGAATCTTTCGCCTTCCTTCAAGAAATGTCCAGGGGCTGGTAATACCAGTAGTTAATTAATTAGCTCCACTTTTGTGACAAATCCCTATCTGAAAATGACCTAAACCTACAGGCGCCTGAGAAAGGTGGAGGCTGCTCGCAATTCTAGCAGACATGGGTATATAGAGAGAAATAGGAGGAGCTTCTCCTCCCTTGACTCTCCCAGGGCCTCTGAGAGTGATGTCTGCGGTCATAATTATTTTTAAATATGATTGCACCGTTTTTGAAGAAAGCAAATGCAACCTGAATCAGGAGACACGCCCACAGATTACAGCAGCAGCTACCCGTGCGGACTTGGTGTCATCTCCTCCCTCCTCCCTTTCTTGTTCCAGAGGTTTTCTAGTTAATACGCTCCAATTCGGTTCCAGGAGCACGGAAGTGCACATTTCCAGAAGAATCACAACGCTATACACGGTCTCTGAATTTTAGGTGGAAGGTTTGTTCGTTGGAAGGGAAACAGTTCCAAGCAAGAAAACAAAATCCGCTTTATAGCCACGAGGGGGAAAAAATCCACTCCGCTTTGCAAAACTGAACGAATTTAAAAACTGGACACGTTCAAATAAATCTGCAGCCGGCAATAAGATCTTTAATCCCCTGCTCCCCTCCCTAGCTCCTCCAGAGTACTTGCAGCCCCATCCCCAAATCACCGGAGTGAGTGAGTGCGGGCAAGAATCCAAATCCTGCGCACCAACTAAATATCAAAATGATGCCCGGCGTGCCAAAGACCTCGGCTCTGGGGCACCGCCTGGGAAACGAGTGCAGTCCCGCGGTTTCCGGGTGGAAATGCTGGCCGTCTGATTGTTTTATTCTCTTTACTAGAAACGATAAGGTTTGGAAAGCAGGAGATGCCCCTTTCCTCTGGGGAGTCAGACCCAGCCCAAGGGCAGGAAACCGCAGCTCAGGCAAATGCCGAGTTAAGAAGATGCTTTCCGCCCGCCCCTGCCTGAGATAAGGGGCCCCTTCCCTCCCCTTTGCTAGGGAGGCAGACGCCACACTCTCGAGAATTCTCTCGCGCCCTCCACCAGCCTCACTCCTCCAACCACCCTAAAGATTCTTGTCCGCCTTGGGTGCTCTTCTTGGGCTCTGTGCGTCCAGGGCTTATTCAGGAGGTGAAATTAGAGCCAAAAGTCTGGCTCTGGACGTTTGTTCTAATTGGGGCAGTCACCCCATGCAGGATCATTTCAGAGATTGTCTCCAGCCACCCCTACCCCTAAATGTCCCTATCCTCAATACCCCACCCCACCCTAATACTACTCCAAGCAGATATTGCATGCAATTTTCACTATGGCTAGAGTCAAGGATGTCCCTTTACAGACAGCTGCTGAAATTGATACAGATCAAAAGCAGTGGGTTTTCTGCTCTATGAACTCAAATGACCATTTCCTGAGACACAGAGTTTCAAAGAGAACGATTATGGTTCAGCACAAAGCAGGAGATGAGACAGCTTATCTGCCTAAAACTCTGTCTCCCCAGATCTGGAGATAGTCTGATGGTTTTCTGGTATCAAAAGATGTGCGGGAAGGTGGAGTCACAATGCCTTCCTGACCAAAGGGGAAAATGATATGTGATAAGATAAGGTATCAGTAGCTAAGACAGTTCAAATAGAGTGCAGAGGCTACTCTGGAGTCTACTCTTCTGCAAGCTTCATCTAGATATTCCTAATTGCCATGGTTTGCCAACCCCCAAACAACACCATTCCTGTCAACTTTAAAGAACACCCTGAGCTCTAGCTGAGATCCTACAAAAGTTGCATGCACTCAGTTTACTTTTCAGAAACCTAAAACGTTCAGGTGGTTCCTAATCCAGATAAAATCCTGAAACCCAGAGGAGCCAGCCTCTCCAAGAACATCAACCAAATCCATCCCCCATCTATACTGTCAACACCCATTTGCAACATTAAAAAAAAAAAATTAGAATAAGTATAACTGAAATATCGCTACAGATTGGGAAAAGGATCAAAGGAGAAGGAGGAGTTATAACAGAGAAGTTAGGATTAAACCAATGAGCATGACCACTGATTTATTATATTGATATATTTTCATTTACTATCCAGTGCCTTGGAGCAGACAGAAGGAAAAACCTGATATTGTGGATCTATAACCCATATCAAACTTGGAAATGTGTTCTAAAACTACTTATAAAAATGTAGTTTGAAATTTAATGCATTTTAAATATATGTTAGATTTCACCATAAAAAAAAAGTCACTGAAAAGAAAGATGGGCAGGTTTCAGGATACTGAGCACAATAGATCTAGATGTGCTAGAAGGCTAGAAATGATCTAATTATCGAGCACGGGCAGGTTGATAATACGCTTAGAAATAGAACTATGTGAGAAAATGGAGGATGACGGGTGTGACTTTAAATATAAGACTCTTATAGGTTAAAGTTTAAGTTATTGCATATCAGGTGGGCCAATTTTGGTTGGATCCAACACTGAGCAAGATAGTTTTGGAATTGGAGTGGATTACTTCTTGGCTAATGCAAGGCCCTTCATTAATAAAAATCAGGGGCTGTCCTTAGTGATCATAAGACTCCAAAGTTGAAAAACAAGATAAGAGGGTACAAGAGAGGGTCCGTCACAAGGTTTCTAAAGTCATAGGACAAAGGCCACCTCTGCAGTCATTGTCAGAGATCAAGACAGCTGGATTCCAGTTCAGCAATTTCAGATATTCCCCTCTGGCTATTCTAATATATATTCTAATATATCTAATATTCTATTAATTAGAAAGTAAAATCATTACATAATGATTCAGTAATCATAATCATTTGTTAAAACTTAACTTCTCGGCTACAACTCCTCCCTCTCATTTGGTAATTCTCACAATCTTGAGGGATATCTGGATGATGACTATATTAACTTCTTCATGTTGAGAAGGGGTGTTGACATTATGGGTAGAGGAATGAAACTGGTTGTTGTACTTGGAAAGGCTGGTACTCCTGGGCCTCAGTGTTTATCTGGTATAGGAACAATCCAGAGGCTTTAAGTCTCTAAAAAATAAACTCACTAAGTAAAAGTTTTATAGAATCTTATACAGAACCCAGGTTATTCTTTTGGGGTTTCAGGAAGACTTTTGATTGGGAGTTGGTATACTACGGCACTTTGCAATATCTGGTTGAAACTTACATGAGAATAACCTCCAGAATAACCTGTTGACTCTATCTGTGATCTCTTAGCTACTGAAACTTTATTTTGTTTTATTTCTTTCCTCCCTTTTGGTTAAAAAACATACTGCCAATCGCATGACAGGGCTCAATCCTGTCATCTCCCCTGTTGCCAGGGAGACTTATATCCTTGGAAGTCATGTCCCACATAGAGGGGGGAGGTAGGGAGTTTATTTGCAGAGTTTGGCAGAGAAAGAGAGAGAGAGAGAGGGAGAGAGAGAGAGAGAGATGAAATGTGAGCCACAAAGGAGGGTCTCTGGGGGGTAACTCTCAGGCATTAATTATAGTAAAGCTTAATTTTGCCATTATAGAAATAAGTGTTGTAAGAGCAAGCCTCAAGATTGGTGACTTATCTTATTAAATTGGGAGATCCTATTGCATATCAGAAGAGCAGGAATTCCCTAGGTGGGGAAGTTTAATAATTCCATGTTTTTTCTCCAGTGCCTCAAGGGACTTTGCAAATACTTTTCATTTTCTGCCCTAAATACTCTGAAATACATCGGGTGCTACATTAATTGTACACAATATTAGGATCTCATTCCCTATTCTAGGTTCTGTGTCAAATAAAGCTGAATTAGGTTGTTTAAATAAACTGATTAGTCAGGTTAAGTTAGATAGTGTGCTACATAAAATTTAAATTTTGGACAAAATAAATACGTCTTCCTTTGGTCTCATACAGAAGTTACAGTCTTAAAATAGAGACAATGTCATCCTTTATCCTGCATTCTGATTTACCTTAGTCCTAACCAGATCAGCCTCACTTACATCTCTAATTGAAGTCTGATCATTGTTTCAGGTTCTTTAATAGTTGCTGTATGAAGTAATGTTGACTTTCAGATCTGGAGAACTCTAATTCTTACTCTCCGGTGTTACACAGATATCCAAAGTACCACGGAACTATCAGGTTATACACAAAAAACAAAGCATCTCAGAATTAAAGATTAGGAATAAATGTAACTGCTGTAAGAGCTTACAATCTAGACCCCAATTTTCTTATAAGTATTTGCTAAATGAAGCTATTTTCAAAAGCAAACACATTTGACGATTGACTATTACAGGGTCATCAAACACAGACCATAGCAGAAATTTTGTGCTGTCTCACTTTTACATATTTACCAGGTTTATGTTAATTAACAAGTAAAACATAATTTATATACTTGCCTTGCTTCTCTTTTAAAGCCATTTTATACCACATGTACTTTTTTGTTTACACCACATGTACTTTTAGAGAAGCGTTAGAGCAAAGGAGGGCAGCTGACAAGTAAATTTGGTTGTTTTCATGACCTGTAACCTTCTTTTAGAATGACAGAAACTATGACTAACAGCATCATACTGTTGTCTAACACCATGTAGATCAGTATCAGGATATAGCATGGAAACAGAGAACATTCTTAGGTCCTTAGGAATTTTATGCAATCTCTAACTATGTGAATAACATTGTATTCATACAAATTTACCTAAAGGAAGTACAGAAATATCCTTTAATTATTGTAATACTTCCAAAACATGTCCTATATGTTAACCTATTTGAGCACCTCACTTTTACAAGGTGAAAGAACAAACAATTTCCAAAAGTTTTCCTTTAAAAGTGAGAAAACCTGTCTTCTGAAATAAAGGATAATAAGGTCAATGTTAACATCAACAAGGATAATATTCTGATATGGTATAAAATTTCTGTCTTCTAGACAGAGTACTCAGATAGTTATGAAAAACTTTTTATAACTTTTCATTAAGAGCAGACCAACAGTCCACATTACTTTAGCAGAAAGAAAATTCATATTCAGCTTTATATGAATACACAATTGGACACAAAAGCTCTTAAAAATATTATAAACAGGCCTACCAAATTTTCAGTCAGCATTGTTTATGACGGACTTTCACAAACCTTCTACAACTTTCAATATATATTCAGGTCTTTTTAAACATACTAAAATTAGCCATTTTACTTTAGGCCAAACCATACTCTGTTAGACAAGCTTATCACATTTAGTCAGTACTGACTACAACAAACAAAATTCACTTCCACAAATGTTCTACAACCTTCTATATCCATTTAGGTGTTGCCTTACACATTGCTGAGGGTAAATCTAGCAACTTTTCTTTAACAAAGAACATCTTCTATATTTTACATACCTTCCTGCTTTAAGTTACCAAAATAATCTTTATACTATCTATAACATCTTAGAAACATAATTATTTGTAAAATAAAGTTTTAAAATATATCCATTAAAGTTCACATTTTTTACAGTAATAAAGATTTAATAGATATAATGCTACTTTATTTTATCAGAAAGCTTATATAAATCTAGGGAGAACATAACTTGGTAGAATAAAATTATACTTCTTTGATTCAAAAAGTAATCATAAAAACAGGAATAGGATGAGAACTTCCACTGTATGTTGTGTGCCTGTAATTGCTTTTTTATTCCTTCTATAGAGGCTAAAAAAAATCTTTGTTTTCATAATATCCTAAAATTATGAACAAACTCAAAAGTATATTGACTATCAAGCTCGGGAAAATATACTGCATTGTTTAATTGTCCAAGTCTAAATCCAGGAAAACTTTTCCATAGCTCTCAGGGACATTTTTTGTTTTGTTTTGTTCTTACTTACTGACATTTTTACTTACTAAAATTAGATCTTACTCAATTACTCTTATTCCAAGGCTAATTATATTTTAAAATGATTTGTTTACTATAGTTACCTTTGAAAAGGTCATTTCTTCTGTGCCTACCATTTTTAATCTGCAGGCCCACTGGAAAGAAGCCTAAACCACGCCTACACATACCCCATCGTTCTGCACCCAACTCTTCCCCATAGCTGCCTTACTTGGTTCACTCATGTTGGTCCAAGTGTCATGAGACCCTGAGGGCAGGGATGGGTGAGACAGAGGGGCCTGGTGTGTTGAACTTGGATATTAAAATTTTAAATGAGGGCAGTGGGATTTAAGACCACTAAGGTGGCTTTAGTGTTGCTGAGAGTTCCTATGTTCTTCTTTTAGTTGTTTCCAATTACTAGATCTAGTTCATGGAATGCTGTGACCTGAATAACTTGAAAAGTCTTTGCCATTTCCCAAGGCAGCCCTCTACTGCCTTGAGGAAATTCCAGGCAGCACTTTCATTCCAGTGACCAGATTTGATTACAGTAATGATAAATAGTAACACCTTGAATTCCTAAGCATAGAGAGGTTCGTTTCATTTTCTCTTGGACTCAAAGAGTACTCATTTATATATATAAATTACATATTTCAAGGGTGCACGGGTAGTTCAGTGGTTAGAATGCCCGCCTTCCATGCGGGAGACCTGGGTTTGATTCCTGACCCATGCTTCCCCCCCCCCCGCAAATTATATACTTTACTTATATATATTTACTATATATATGGCTGCTTACCTTTAAGCAATTTGAATAGAGTTCTTTAAGAATTATTTTTGTTAATTTGCTATTACCATCTGGATGTATAAAAATACGCACTGAACAAGCAGACAGAGTTAGTCAAACGAAAAAAGAAAAATGCAGAAATAAACTTTAGAGAGGGAGAAATAAAAGGATTGAATATACATCACATCATCCCATTTCTCCTCTCTTTTGCAGGACAAGCCTAAGTGTAATATAAAGTCCTTTTGTATGGAACAATTTTCAGGCCATTTCTCTCCTCATTCTAAATCACAGTGAGGCTAGACTGTGTAAACATAAACAAATTTTTGTTGGTCTTTCATAGTCTCATAACTAAAATCATTCCAGTTTTTCAAAATATAGCACAAATGGCTATATTCAGGAATGGTATTAGTATTAGATTTTCCCATTTTTAAGAATTTCCACAATCAGTAACCATTTAAAGAACACTTGGACAATATTAATGCGGTAACACACCAACTAACCAAAGTAAACCGAACTTAACACTTATATTTAAGAAATACACAAATTAATAACTAGACAAACACACTGAATAACAAACAGCCAACATACACTTACTTAATTTCATTAAATACCAATTAATTGTTGGATTGATTATTTTCTAGGAGTATGCTTAGTTACAGGACGCATGTGTAAGAAAATGGAGGACGATGGGTGCGATTTTTAATATAATTTGATATAGGTCACTTATAGGTTAAAGTTTAATCTACTGTGCATGTCAGGTGTGATATAGAACAAATGCAGGGTTCTCTGCCCAATGTGCGCAATAGCCACTCTATGACACCTGGTTTTCAAAGAGAGAAAGAGTTTATTGCTACTTGTGAAGCAAGAGATCAGATGGCCTATTGGTCCAAACATCTGTCTCCTGGAGTTCAGAGATTTTATGGATTCAAACAAGAGGGGATGGGGTTGTTAACATTACAATAGTAAATATACACAGGGCCAAAACTAGGTAAGAGGAAACATTGCAATAATAACTGTAAACCATAAAACAGTAAAGTAATAAAAACTGTAAAGAGAGCTGAGGCTAGTTGAGTTTCAGTAATCTCAGGTATTAACTTCTACCCATTCTACAATATAGAAAGGAAAACATCTATATAATGATTCAGTAATCATAATCATTTGTTAATTCTTAATTTCCCGGTTAAAGGCTGGCAAATATTGGTTAGATTCAGCTTTCCCTAGCAAGGGAGTTTCAGAATTGGGATGAGTTAGCTCTTGGTTGACTCAAGGCCTGTCATTAACACAGGAGGGCTGACTTTTGTGGTCATGAGTCTCTAAAGTTGAAAAACAAGATGGGGTTTATAGGTGAGGGTCAGTCAGAAGGTTTTACAGTCACAAGATAAAGGTTACATAGTTATACAATCAAGACAGCTGGATTACAGTTCAGCAATGTCAGGTATTTCCCTCTGGCTATTCTAATATATATTCTAATATATCTAATATTCTAGTAATTAGAAAGTAAAAATGTCTACATAATGATTCAGTAATCATTATCATTTGTCAAATCCTGACATCTCAGTTACAACTCCTCTCTCTTTGGTACAATCCCTCAGGATTGATAATTCTCTCAGTCTTGAGGGATATCTGGGTGATGACTATATTAACTTCTTCATGTTGAAAAGGGGTGTTGACATTATGGGTTGAGGAATGAAACTGGTTGTTGTACTTGGAAAGGCTGGTACTCCAGGGTTTCAGTGTTTATCTGGCATAGGAACAATCCAGAGGCTTTAAGTCTCTAAAAAATAAACTTACTAAGTAAGAGTTTTATAGAATCTTAGAGAGAACCCAGGTTATTCTTTAGGAGTTTCAGGAACACTGTTGATTGGGAGTTGGCATACTATGGCACTTTGCAATATCTGGCTGAAACTTGCATGAGAATAATCTCCAGAATGAGCTCTTGACTCTATCTGCAATCTCTTAGCGACTGAAACTTTCTTTCCTCCCTTTTAGTCAAAAACGTATTGCCAATTGCATGGTGGCAGGGTTCAACACAGGGAGTCATCTCCCATGTTGCCAGGGAGACTTACCCCTGGTGTAAGTCATGTCCCACATAGAGGGGGAAGGGAGGGAAATTATATACAGAGTTTGGCAGAGAAACAGTAAGAGAGAGAGAGATGACATCTGAGCAACAACGGAGGGTCTCTTGGCTTAACTCTTTGTCATTAATTATAGTTAGCTTAGTTTTGCCATTAGAGAAATGAGTGTTGTAAGGGCAAGCCTCAAGATTGATGGCTTATCTTACTAAATTGGGAGATCCTATTGCTTAACAGAAGAGCAGGACTTCTGTAGGTGGGGAAGTTCAATAGCTCCACGTTTTTTCTCCAGTGCCTCAAGGGACTTTGCAACTACTTTCCATTTTCTGCCCTAGATACTCTGAAATGCATCAGCATACTATATTAATAATACAGAATATCAAGATCTCATTCCCTATTCTAAGTTCTGTGTCAAATAAAGCTGAATTAGGTTGTTTAAATAAACTGACTAGAGGGGTGCAAGAGTACTTCAGTGGTAGAATTCTCTCCTGCCATGTGGGAGACCCAGGTTCGTTCCTGGTCCATACACTTCCCAACAAACAAACAAACAAGAAAAACAAACAAAATTCAATAAGTCATGCTGCAATAACAGGATACTCACATGGAAAAATAATGAAATGTGACCCCATCATATAGTATACAAAAAAAAAACCCTGACTAGACAGGTTAAATTAGATAGTGTGCTACATAAAATTTAAATTTTGGACAAAATAAGAATGTCTTCCTTTGGTTTCACACAAAAGTTTAAGTCTTAAAATAGAGACAATATCATCCTTTACCCTGCAATCTGATTTACCTTAGTTCTAACCGGATCAGTTTCATTTATATCTCTATTGAAGTCTGATCTCTTTTTCAAGTCCTTCAACAGTTGCAGTATGGAGTAATGCTGACTTTCAGAGCTGAGAATTCTAATTCTGAGTCTCAAGTGTCACACAGATACCCAAAGTTCCAAGGAACTATTAGGTTATACACAAAGAACATAGCATCTCAGAATT
>PVIY010042862.1:0-20695 GCA_004026745.1 Myrmecophaga tridactyla | reverse complement strand
TTATGAAATTATTTCTATAATAGTAAGTGAAACCTACTTAAAATTAGTGCCTATAAGCCATCTCCAGAAAATCTCTGCTGTTGCTCAACTATGGTCTCTTTCTAAGCCAAACTCTGAACTTCCGCCCAACATCGGACATAGTTTCCAAGAGTACAAACATGGTACTGGCAGAGTGAAATATAGTAGGCCCTGAAACTGCAGGGCATAACTGGCCCTAGCACTGTGAGACATAAACTCCAAGGATGAAGCTGGCCCTAACATGGATAAACTGGCCAAAATGGGGAAAAGAAATAAAGTTCCAATGGCTAAGAGATTTCAAATTGAGTTGAGAAATTATTCTGGAAGTTACTCTTATGCAAGATTCAGCCAAATATTGTAAACTGCCACAATGCAGCAAACCCCAACCAACAGCGTTCCTAGAAACGCTAAAAATATCTGGTGCTGTATGTAATTTTACTTATTAAGTTTGTTTTTCAGAAATTTGAAAACTCCAAGTAATTGCAATGCCAGAGAAGCTTTGAAACCTGAAGATTCTAAACTCTCCAAAAATAACAACTAGTTTCATCATTCATCCCTTTGCCTTTCTCTCAAATCTTCTTTTACTCTTCTCCACCACTTTACATGCTATACTGCTCCCCATCATTGGGCCATTAATTATCCTCCTGTCAATTTTCCTCCTAGTCCCCTGCCTCTTACAATGTTTGTCTAGATTTGTTCACAAGTCAGTAGCAGCCATAATCAACAAGAAGACTTCTGAAAACATACTTCTGCTACAGCTCCTGTTGCACAAAAACACCACTACCTGTTCCAACAGAAAATTCCCCAAAACCCAATTAAAAATGCCCCCAGTCATCTTGGAGCAATTTCTTCCCCCTTAACATCACCTGCACTCTGCAGGAAGCAGCCAGCAAAAGAATATAATGCCCCTACCCTTTCAAAGTTGCTTTGAGTTAAGCTAAGGCACTCGCCAAAATCCAACACCAGCTTCATTCAATTTTACTAAAAAGAAAAGGCAGGAATGTTAAGTCTTAGAAAAAGAATTCTAAGAGCAAAAGGAACTCAATGCAGAACTCCTTTCAGCCCCCCTCTTCAGCATCCTTGGCAGGTCCTAGGATCTAGATACAAACCAGTTGCATATTGGCTGGTGCTATATCCTCCAGATGGTAAATGAAAACACTCCAGATAACTGGAAATAGGTCATAATCTCTCTCTGCTCTTAACACCCTCCGGTACCAGTGTCTCACCCTGCCCAATACATAGAGTTGCACATCAAAGGAGAATATTTTAGCAATCTATCATACCCTAAGTCAGCAAACCCCCATCCAATCAAAGGACAACACACCACCTAGTGGAAGCCCTCCCTTCCTGGCACCACTTTCCCTTCAAGACACAACTCCCAGAATGAAAAATGAGAGCCATTTTTCTTTCCTTTCACTGACTCCCACCTGCCTGTGTTCTCACTGCTTTTTATCTCTTCAATAAATCTGTTAAGCTTTGACTCACGGTCTCATGTGGATTCTTTAAGGACTCTGTGCTAACAAGAACTATTCAAAAACATGCCCCCAGTCACTGAAATTGGAAGTACTAAAGCCAGAATGTGAACTGAACAGGTTGACTCCAAAGCTCTTATTTCTAACAGTGCTCTCTAATGTCCATAGTAGTATATACTCTGTACAAAACCTGAAAAAATTTGCTATTTTTAATATCTGTGAGGCACAAGAATACTGTAGCATTGGTTTGAAGGTGATATGAGATATTAAAGATATATATATATAACTTTAATCACACCCTGCCATTTAACTCACACTATATAAATGCTACTCTTTTGTAATTTTAAATAAGCTAATATGTAAGTTTTTCCAATAAGGAGAGCAACATCTCAGAAATTTCTAACCATTCATGAATCAATTTCATGTTAAGGCTATTGGAGTTTTATTGAAACCTGTTTCAGAATGCTCCCCACTCTAGGTTACATAGTTTATGCATTTGCCAAAGCACAGGTTCCTGCACTTAAGAAATGTGCACTTCACTGTATACATTTTATCTCAAAAACAAATAAGTGAAGCTACAAAGTGAAGGGAGACTGACATAGAAGAATAAAGATGACAACATCACTACTATTATTAGAGTTAGACCCAGCTTTAGCCTGATATTGTATAAATCACAAATTCAAACTTTGTTGCAGACATTCAGATTCAAAGAATAGTCTTCCATGGGATGTCCTTAATGAAGGCAGGTGAGCTCCAGATGGAAAAATATACCTACACATTTTAGTAAATATCAGTTTTACCAATTTTTCTTTGCTGCAGCCACAGAAGTCAGCTTTGACTGTACTAAGTAAAAAAGCAGTGTTTTGGCTGAAGACTTGCTTCTCCCAAATCAATGTGCAGCCAGAAGATAAGGCACAAAAAATAGAAAACAGCCCAGAGAGATTGAAGAGTAAATAGTTCAAACCACAGGATTGCTGTTCATTTGTAGAATCAGTTCAGGTTTTAAGCCAGCACTGCATTCAGTTTGATGTGTAAATATTGTAATTACTCACTTAAGATGACCCAAGGCAAGCATCCCTGTCTCTTCCTTTATGAACCAAGGAATCCCTTTCCTCTACTGTCAAAGTAGAAACCAGAACTGGGTGACCTATAAGAGAATATTTCCTTCATCTCTAAACTCTATGCAATGGGACTTTCCCTCCAAAAGCATTGCTATATATCTTCAAGAAACAAGGCTATTGAAACACAGCTCTACAGTTTCAGGTACTTCCTTTTAGCCACTCTAATACACCATAAACTGAAAAGGGATATCTGCATAATGCATAAGAATAACCTATGATGCATTTTTTAAAGACCACTTAAGGTGTCTCTCATCACAATTAAATGCTCAACTGCGAAGAACACATGTGAATTCTAGTCCAACTCATTATCCAGAAATCACCACATGCCCCACATAATACCAAGGGAGCCAGAAATTTAATTCTACTATGGGCCTACAAGTCAGGGAAAGAAAAAGTATCTGGTGAGCAATGCTATATATATATATATATATATATATATATATATAATGCTATCAGGGTGTTAAAGGCTGGACAGTTTTTAAATTCTGGGTGACCACCAAATGCAAAGTTTTATACATTTTACAAACCAATATTCAAAAACTTAAAGAGTCACCCATACCCCCCACCTGGAATTTTCTATTCCAGTGGGTCTGGAGGAGTATGAAAACATCAAAATAGCCCAGCCTTATTTCTCATGATGCTGTAGTTGGGAATGAGTTTTGTCAACCCTCCTTAAACAGAACAAAAACACTTGGAAAACATTTAATATCCTTTTCTTTTGCTCACTTCATATCCTACTCTTATTATAATTAGAGAAAAAGAAGTTCCTTATTCTGTACATTATCTTTTGGGTCAGTTATGCCCATACAGTACATTTTCAAATAAATTCAGAAGCAGGAGAAGAGAAGAAGGGGGAATAAATTAGAAGGAATGAGGGAAGGAAAACAAAAAAAGAGTGGAGAGGAGGAACACCAAAATAAAACAAGAAAAAAATAAATGGAAATATATGACAAATGGCAGAGAACTGCTTTGAATGCTGTTGGTTTCTAATGTCTATTGGAAATCCAATTTACTAACAATGAAGTTCACTAGACAGTGAGTAAAAATGCTGGAAAGAGAGAGAAGGAATTTGAGAAGAAGACCAATGCTCCAAAAGTAGTATTTTAAATATTTTTTAACATGATGCCAAAATCCAAAATAAATACAAGTTCTCCTCACCCATCTCAGGAAAGTGTGAGAAGAAACCTCTATTTCATGCTGTTTCTGGCTGTTTACTTGTCACAGTGTTAGGGAAACTTGGCATGATTTTATTAATCCAAGTCAGTGCCCTGTTCCACACCTCTGTGTACTTTTTCCTGAGTCATTTATCCTTTGTGGGTCTGTGTTTCTCTTCCAACATGACTTCAGAGATGCTGGAGATTTTCTTATCAGACAAGAAAACCATCTCCTATCCTGCTTGTCTGGTGTAGTATTACCTTTTTATTGCCTTCGTCCATGTTGAGTTCTATATCCTGGCTGTGATGGCATGATGGTAAAATGAGAACTGTGATACAGCAAGGAGAACTCAAAGCTATGTCTTTATTTTTAACTTTAATTCTTTTAAAAATTCTAAATATGCAAATCAAAACTTTTGTTACAATAGTTTATGTGTGGGAGTAGTCATTTGGGTTGTTCACCAGATACTTTTTATTTCCCTGCCTTGTAGGCCCATGATAGAATTAAATTTCTGGCTCCCTTGGTGTTATGTGGGACATGTAGTGATTTGTAGATAATGAGTTGGACTAGAATTCACATGGGTTCTTTGCAGTTGAGCATTTAATTGTGATGAGAGACCCCTCAAGTGGTCTTTAAAAAAGTGCATCATAGGTCATTCTTACAGATTACATAGATATCCCTTTTCAGTTTATGGTGTATTAGAGTGGCTAAAAGGAAGTACCTGAAACTATAGAGCTCTGTTTCAGTAGCCTTATTTCTTGAAGATATAAAGTTTACAATGTGAATGTGTGATTGTGAAAACCTTGTGTCTCATACTCCTTTTATCTAGAGTATAGACATATGAGTAAAAGAAATATGAAAAAAGTGATTAATAAGGGGAACAAAGGTTAAAATACGTTGAGTAGATTGACATACCAGTGGTCAATAAGAGGGAGGGGTGAAGGGCATGCTATGCATGAGATTTTTCTTTTTCCTTCTTTATTTCTTTTGCTGGAATAATGCAAATGTTCAAAAAATGACCATGGTGATGAATACACAGCTATGTGATGATATTGTGAGTCATTGATTGCACACCATGTATGGAATATTTGTATGCTAAGAATGTTTGTATGTTAAGTTTTTACAATAAAAATAAATTTTTTAAATGTGTCATGGTGACCAGCAAGATTTAAAATGTTGCTTGCTAAGGCATTATGGAGTCTTGATAAGGATATATGGAACAGAACCTTAAGCCAACTTACATTGGAGAGATAGAGTGGATTAGAAATAAATCTTTGTTTTTATAAATTGCTACAATATATTTAGTTTGCTGTTTTCACATAATGAGTTAACCTCTTCTGCCTGACACTATATCAATTTATAAATAATTCAAACTTGCAGAAATATGTATCGCAAAATGAAAACCCCAACCCTTAAAAAAATCAAATTTGAGATTTTATTTTGTGTTTAGTGTTTTTCTATGTTTTTACCTACATTGTGTAAAAACACTTTTATAATTATTATTTGTCTAAAATACTATGAATTCAGTTCTCAGCTTTTACAATAATTTTATTTTCATAGGGTGAACTACTATCTACAGTTTTCCTTTTACTTCCTTTTTTGATGGCAAAAAAAAGATCTTGTTGAAGAGCTGGTGTTTAAATACAATGATTGCTATCATCTATTTAAAACTTTTTCATTTATTTAGCATGTTTTGATTACCAGTCAATGTTTTTTAAACTGGAGATTCAGTAGAAAGCAAAACAGAAAGCATTCTATATCACCACGTAGAGTTGGTGATCAAATAATGGGACATCAAAGCAAAGCCATAATAAAATAATTTCAGGTATGGTGAGTGTTATGGAGAAGGTGCAATGGGATAACAGTGGAAGAAAATGACCCAGCAGGATCAGAAGTGAGTGGTGTGATAATATGTCAGTTTCAATGGATGGGAAAGAATTGATGCCATTAGAGTCGAAGCCTAAATGAGAAGGCAAACATAAGCAGATCTTGGAGAATTTTAGCCAACAAAACAGCACCAAATATAAAGCATCAGGAATGAAATCTGGTGTGTTGGAATAGTAGAAAGAAAGGCAATATGTCTAAGCCTAACAAATGGGAGAAAAAAATAGGAGTTGTGACCAGAAAGATGCTCCCTTTGTTTATTAGATGATGTTGCAGGTTGAAGAATTGATGAAGCAAACAGATTGTAACACTTTTCCTTTCATATCCATATTTTAATTGCTGCTACCTGATATGTGGTCAATGTTCCTTCAGGTTACACAGAATGAGACCATCAATAATTAGCTTGTCAAGTTTTCTATGTTATTATTATTTAGCCAACAGAAAATTATGTAACAATAGTAGACATTCTACTGCCCAATTCTTGGTTCCTTCTATGCTTCCCTCTACATTTAAGATATACCTGAGGCATCATCCTCTCCAGCAAGTCTCCCCTATTATATTCAGGCACTTTTCATGGTTGCCCTATCATGGTCCACCCACAGATTTATAAATCTATCATTGCATGCATAAGCATGGTACAGTCATTATTTGTACATGCATCTCTTTCTTCCACTATTTAAGTATCTCTTGAAGAAAAAGGCTACATTCTTATGTTTTTTTTATCTTCATCAACATAGCATAGAATATGATAAAGAGATGTGGCTACATTCACATTAGTTCATGAAGAATTTGTCAATCTGTTTATTTTTCTATTTCTTCCATTCACTATGGCCAATTACAGAGTTGTCTCTAATACTCCCTTCTTCCATCCTAACATGTAATTGAGGCAGAACAATAGATGACCACATTGCTTTAACAAAATCATGTTCAAACTCTTTATCATATCCCATAAGTCAGATGAATGGTTTGTCTCAAACTCATTGAGGGGAGCCCTTTCTAATCAGAAATCTGACAAAATAATTTTATCGATGTCAGATATGAATGATCCCAAACTGCATGTCCTTTTTCAACAGAAAAGAGGGTATGTTGAACCATATTAAAATAATTTCTAGAAACTCACCCTTAGCAATAAACATTTGTAGCAATTCATCTTCCTGGAGATCCATTTACAACCATAATTTATATTTGGAGAAACAACTTGAAAATTGTATTACTCTCATTAATATCATTTCATTTTCATTTTCATATCAAATGTTATATTTGAAGATGATTAAATGCTGTGAAATTAGGAAATTTGCCAGAAACAAGTAGGGAGCCTGGGAGATTAGAAAAGAAAGAGCTGTAATGGGGAAGTTCTTAGAGCCTCAATGGACATCTCCAGCCCTGACCTACCCTCTGCCTTTTCTATTATATGCAAATATTTCAATATGTTTCCATTCCACAACCTAGGGGAGATGTTTAGTCTAAAGGAAAGTCCTGACCATACCCTGAACCCCAAAATAGGAACAAACAGACCCAGCTACTTGTCAAAAGGTTACTTGATAGATGCTTTTTGTTTAGTCTTGGGACCTCCTCCACCACCACATGCAGCACAAACTTGTCCTTTTTCTATAAGGCAAAGGTGGGAGGTGTTAGGTTCATATCTTAAGATTCGATAGCTCTGGTCCATAGGGAATTGAAGAAAGCACAAGGAGCCTTGGGTAGAGTGGTCTTTTTTAATTAGTCCCTTCACTGTGCTCTGTTCTCTTTCTTTCTCCCATGAAGCTTGCACAGCCATAGTTTCTTATATACTAAATTACACAAAAGTGACATTTTTTAAACAAATGACTTTACTTATGAGATACATGATTACATAAATGCATATTACATTAAGTGACACCATTTGTGGGATACATGATTAGATACATGCACATTACATCATTGCTTACACAAGCTATGTTGTTTCATGCTCCCCTGGAAAATATGAAGGTTATCTTAGCAGGCTGTTTACAGTGAGTAATGTTTCTGGCTCCCACACTCTACCTCTTAAATGGCCTGCATTCTAGGGGATGCCTTATCTCACAGGGCTTCTTCTTGGGTCCATAGACCACAGCAATAATAAAATGAACAACAAAATATTGAAATCCTAATTGTATTACCCAATGCCAAGTCTCTGTCATGGAGTTTTACTAAGAATGTTTAGGATTCAGTGAGAGGGAGTGAATGGCTTGTATTTTCTTGTTTATTTTATGCAAGTTACCTGTAACAGAATCCTGATTTTATATGTGATATTGCACAAGTTTCCTTTCATGCAGCTGAGATTTAAGGCCATTTTATTTTGCAAATTAATCCTTTTTATCTGAGTAGTTTTATTCATTTTTACATATAGGCAGCCATTGCACCATATTTTGGGGACTGCAGATACCATAGTCTCATCATAAAACGACTAGGAGTCCAGGTTGCTACCTGCCAAGGAACTCCTTACATTGCTAATACAATGCAGTGCTTTTTTAAAAAACCCATATGTTTAGACATAAGCCTCCCCAACCGTTTTGGATGGCATATCCGTAGAATTGTGTGTGTGTGGGGGGGGGGGGTGTCCATGTCCTAGATGGGCAAAGCATTAACTGCTCACTATACTTTTTGTCAAGCTAGAGAATTGCAATGATTTTATTCTAACCATGTCCAGTTCTGTACAGTGGCTAGTGCTTTCTGCCAAGGGAGCCCTTTAGCTGCTTTTGCTCAGGCCATGTTAGCACAATTAGGATGCAAGACATAAGCTTCTTGAAGCAAAGAACTTTTCCCATTATTAGGAAGGGATGCACGTACAAGAGTTGGCCACTTTTTAAGCCAAGTTTGCACCTGCAAACCTCAGGTTATCCCATCACTCAGAAAGGGGCTTCAGTTAATATTTTCCATGGTCATGTCCAATTATCCATTGTCTTTGTTGCAAAACACAGGGGCTGGTACTAGTAACCCTTTTCCCCACATGTTGTTTTTTTTTTTTTAACACATTACTTCTTTTCACTTACATGTGCAAACACAAGGCTCATTTCCTTATTATTAAGCCTAAAGGGGAGTAGCCTGTGAATCCCACCCCAAGACATTTACTGGGACCAGGCCAGCTCCAATCCCAGAAGATTAGGCACTCCCACACTCCTGACATTTTGAGGGTCAATAGAAAAGCCTTGCATATGGGCTGTAGCAGAAGTTCATAAATTCCTTTAGGAAGTATGAGTAACAATTTAGGGGGGTTGTTCTATCCTCATCAACTGCCCAAAGATTCATGACACCTGTTAAAACATTCCCAGTGAATTGTCTGTTGTCAGATTGTTCTCTTCTCATTGAGATCATGATAGCTGGATAGTTGAAAAGTTGCTCAATATAATCTTTCAGCTGAAAAATGATTCGCATAGCCTTTGGTAGCTAAAAAATGGTCATTATAATCTCTTCACTCAAACAGCTTTGACTCATCAAAAGTCTAAAGTCTTTGCTGGAAAAGCTTGCTGTTGATCTTATCTCAAAAATTTATGCTCTCTTCCTAGTTATATTAACCAGACCTCAGCTTTTTTGCAGGACAAGGGTTTGAGATGCCTGCATGGTCAGCAGATAAAGAAGGACGAGGTCCCTATATGCAGGAGCTTTACATCAATGTCAGAACCTGCACTGTGGTTAAGAACACAGCTGATAGATCCCCAGAGCTGGGAAAACAGGAAGTTTAACCTAAAGGATAACATGACATACTCACCAAGCAGGAATGAAGCAGGCAAGCATTACTCATTTTTAATACATCCTGCATCAAATACACAGGTTTTTTTTCTTTCTTATTTTCTGCTGTTCCCTTGTCCCTTGTCCTTTCTTTATCTCCTTGGCTATAAGAGCCAAAATCCTTTTTCTCTTTTAGAACCAGTCTTGGAATAATGTCCTCCAGTTTCCTGTATGTGCACCTACAATAAAAGCAACCTTCTCACCAAAGACTCATGTCTCCGTTTAGGGCCTGATAGGGTGGATCCAACTGTTGAGAGCTATGATTGGTGTGGTAGGAAAAGGAATAGTTTTGAAGTTGTTAAGACCTGGGTTTGAATCTGTTTTATTATTTTATTCTTTGGCTGAGTGGTCTTAGAGAAGTCACATCTCAGCATCTAGTCATTCAGGTGCAAACTGTGGGCAATGATTCTCATCTGGTGTTGGTGTGTGTATATGTGTAGATCAAATATTATTTGTAAAGTACCTTTTTGTCAATTACATTTTGAAGTAAGACTTTTCTAGGCTCAATTTTGGACCCAAATTTAATAAATAATTTGAAATATAGGAGACATGTTTAAAAATAGGTTATATATTCTTCAGTCATTTATTTCTTTAACATATACTTACTGATTATCTGTTCTGTTGTCACTGGTATGTTATCATTGTCTTCTTCCAATGATCTATCATAGCTCTGTGTGTTTTTCTTCTGGACATTCATCATTTATACCTAGAATTATTTATTACCTTTTTAGGTAACAAATTGTGCATCAGTACTCAATATACTTTAGATGAAAGATATACTTTTTCTTTATATATAATAAAATTATAATGCAGATTAAACAGCACTGAGCTTTGGCCTTTGCATATATTCTGTGTGAATTGTTGAATAACAAACAATATAGGACATATGTTAGAGATAACAAAGATATGAGAACAAGTGAATTCATTTTTGTGAGAAGTTAAGAGTGTTCCCAGAATACTTAGTTTTGTTCCTTAGAATGGTCTAAAAGTACAACTTTAGTCTCCATAGCAGACACTTGGTTTGAACTCCAGTGAACTATAAAATGTAGTTATTTTCCCTAATATCCTGATTCAAGGAAATATAGTCCTACCAATTAGTGTCTCCACCTCTCAGGGCATTCTCCACTGGGATTCCATTTCTAATTGCTTCTTCTTGACACCTTTGGGAATGCTCCTGATATAACTTCTGAGATTAAAAAAAAATGTGGGTATAAATCCTCCAGCAGTAGCTAGAATTTGACCTTTGTGGTCATAAAGAAAGCACTCTTCTTTTTACAGGTAGGAGGGGAAATGGGTGTGTATTTTTGTTTTCAATACCTGGTAATTTATTTATGCTCTTCATTAAACCTTGTACCTATTAGATAGGTAATGGAATAGTACCTTGTTGGAATAGATAGTTTTGGGGGAAATTTGCTCAGACAGTTCATTTTTCACAAAATAAAATCTGTAGGATCTTATTCAGTTCGGGCTTTCATTTTTATGATATAATCATAAAACCCCCATGCCATGGATCCCAAGGAGATGTTTTTTCACTGTATTAGTTTCCCATTATTCTTTTTGTGTTTCAGATTTCCCTAATCTCTTGGTGACTAATGTTACCATGCTCCATAAGAAAGGGACAAATTAATATAGGGCCATATAGTGTCACTAATCATTTTCAAAATTTTCTGGCTGCTAAGAAGTAAATAAGTGCTCAAACAGGCATTTCCTGGTATATCATTAATCTTAAGAGAAAGTAGTCTCTTAGCTTGAGTATGTGAAAGTAAAGAGTTTGGAAGAAGAATTTCTGAGGCCCTTTTGCTTCTCTTATTTTATGAAGTTGTGGTTTGCTTTCCAATGCTTGGTATCTTTCCCAATACCGTGTAACTGCCTAGGACCAGGTTTTAATAAGTGATTCATGTGCTCCTGGGGATTCTTTTTTATCTTTGTGATATTTTTGTTTTGTTTTGTTTTTGCTTTTCCAACCATGGCCCTTGAAATATAAGTCAATCCAGATCATACTTAAAGAACTAAATTGTGCCAAGATCGTATAACAATCCATCAATGAAGGATTCTTGCCCTGTCTTGTCAAACACACAACTTCTGGCAGAATTATTCATAATTATTAAAGAGACTGACTGTGTGTGATTTTATCTGGGACACTTCTGTTTCTTTTCTATTTCTTTTTTTTAATGGAAGAAGGAAGAAATTTATTTTGAACACAGTCAGGTATCTGTATACTTTTACTCAGAACACACAAATGATTACTTTATAATATGCCTAAAAATCTCTCAGTGCAATTCAGCACTACTTCAAAGGTCAGAAAAGCCCCAAGTTTGAAATATAATCTGCTTTGATATTTATAACTCAAATTTTCTGCAATATTATTTCCAAGTGCTAAATGATACCAGAAACATGTTAGTTTAGAAAATTAAGTTATGGCTTCAGAAAAACTACTTCAGAGCTCTCTTTATTTAAATGATACTTTCTTATTTAAAGATCTCACAAGTATCATCACTTTCATGAGGTCTTTTTAGGTTATTCTTTATCTGCTTTTTAAATTCTTCCAGCATTTTTATTCCTTTATTACTACTGTCTTATATTATGCCCTAGTACATGTTATTCTAACTAAAGTATAAACTGTTGGATGCTAAAGATTAGGTTTTCCCTATTTATGATAGTATTTATTAACAGTATATACAATTTCAAATTCTTTGGGGACATTTCTTAACTCCCAGGAGCAGTTTGACATGTTGGTTTTATTTGTATATTAGCACTCACTGTTTTACATAGTTCTTCAATTCTAGAATTAAAATATGAGTGATCTTGATTTCTGTGAAAAACTGCATGGACCAAAGAGACATCATTTTATAGTGAGGACTTGTAGCCTGAGCAAGGCTGAAAGTTCCTTCAAACCTAAGTTGGCATCAAAATCCAAGTTTTGTTCTGGAGAAATTGTTCATGGACTAAGAGTTACAAGGAAAGCTTCCCAGCTTCCTTCTCACCAACTGGGACACGATTCCTATGTGTTATTCTACATTCTTGGCCTGAATTTCTTCCTACACTTAACAGACTGCTGATACTTTGGTCTTTCCTCTCATTCCTTCACCTTTTAACTTTGATAGGAGCTGTATATCTCAAAATATACAGCTGTATATCTCAAAAATAACTCTGTTCTAGGGGTTTTATTCATGTTTTTCTTACACTTGTCCATAGTGCCAGTCACTTGTGTAGAAAAGGGAGGCCATAATAATAGGTAAATTGAATTTTAAAAATATTCGTCAACAGTTACTTTTCCACAAGCAATCCATTAAACTGAAAAGAAGCAATGAACCTTCCTAGGAAAGTAGCACATTACAGAGGAAGAGTGCTGGACAGGAAACTAGAATGTTTGATTCCTTTCTTGATTCTTGCAATTTGAGCTGTGAGATCCAGTCACAATGTTAAACTTTCTGAACCTGTTATCCACCTAACTGAACCTATTTACTCTATCTTGTTTTCTTAATTCTAGGATTCAGCACCATGTCTGGGACATGAAAGGAGCCCAATAATTACTTGTTATAAGCATACATGCATAAATGAATGAATCCTTACAATATTTTTCAGAGTTAAATTGTTTTCTGAACTATACAATTTCATGGTAATAATAGTTGTACAATTGTTGAAGTGCTCTGTAAAACTTAATATCTAAAAAAATGGGATTCAAACTCAGAAATTCCTTAACTATAAAATGGAATAATGCAGTACCTGTTTCATAGCATGGTTGTTGGAATTAAATGAGATAATACATGTGAAACATTTTAGTGTGGTGCCTGCAAGATATGAACTCATTAAGTGTTAATATTATTTCTATTATAACTGAAGAGCAAATTAGCCAGGCCTACTAGATAAACTGATATTCATAAGAATGAAGTTATACATTGGTTTCCTGAGTCTGGTTAGATGGTGTGGAAATTTTTATAAAGCCTTCTGACAAGTTCTGTGATATTAGCATTTGCTGATGTCAAAAACGTCCTGTGGAAAACGGATATTTAGTTGTAATTTTTTTTCCTGTACAGTTAAACTACTGGAATTTGTTTGTAAATTAAAATTTGGAAATGCATGTGCATATAGAATATTCAACTTTTTTATATATTGTGTGGTTAATGTAATTTGTGATAAATTCAGTAAAATACATGTACCATCTATACAAATGATAAGGTGAAATTGGGAATAAAAAGACCAATTTAAATGTATGCTTAGACCTCAAAAATGACTGTAAATATTTCATCCATATGCTAGGTATTGAAGAAGGCCCATACATTTACCCACTCAAGACTATCTACAAATTGACTAAATTGGGGTGTGGAAATAGAAGAGAATAGTACATGCTATCAACTTTCAATTGTCAACCAAAATGATTAGTTAACCCGAGTATCCAAACAATCAAGTTATAAAACAAACTGCACACACCACCACCTCCAATCACAATAGCAAATACATAAATAAAATTTCTTGTTGGGTTCCAAACAATGAGATGGACTTGTTGAGATACCTGGTAAGACAGCAGGTCACTGAACTGAGAAATGTGACGTGAAGGTCTGTTATCAGTTAGGTACTTGCCCTTGGATAAATCACTTCCCACTTTGGGGAAATGAAGAAATTTATCTAGGCTTTCTTTCACGCCTTTTCTAACCTTCTACATGTCTATGTGTACATATAATATTGTGTATAAAGGAAGAATACACCTTTCTAAATTTCTATTATAATTTCTTCTTTTACATGTGTTTTTTTTAGCTTTTTTTTCTACTTTTTCAAAATATGGTGATGCTTTATAATTTTTCCAGGTGTTATCAAAAAATAAAGCCTGAAAGAAAATCATTTTGGAAAAACTTTTAGACTTTCTTCAACACATATCTACCCATATCTAATTACAGAAATGCTAGTGAGACATAACTAAAACACTTTAGATATTGTTTACAAATTACAATTTTTAACCAAGCTTTCAATGATTAAAAAAATTTCTTATCTCTTCCTAGGCAATAAAACCATACTTCACACATAAGGCAAAGAAATGTCCAGAAGAAACTACACTGAGGTGACAGAATTTATTCTCCTGGGTCTAACAAGCCATCCAGAGTTGCGAGTTGCATTCTTTGTGCTATTCCTTGTAGTGTACATTGTCACTGTGGTAGGAAACCTGGGCATGATTGTTTTAATCAAAATTGATTCTCGACTTCACACCCCCATGTACTTTTTTCTCTCAAGTTTGTCCCTTCTGGATCTGTGTTTCTCCACAAATGTCACTCCCAAAATGCTAGAAAATTTCCTATCTGAGAAGAAGACCATCTCATATGCAGGGTGTTTGGTCCAGTGTTATATTGTCATTGCCATGGTCCTCACAGAGCACTGCATGTTGGCTGTCATGGCCTATGACCGCTACATGGCCATCTGTAACCCCCTGCTCTACAACAGCAAGATGTCCAAGAGTGTCTGCATCCGCTTGGTCATTGTTCCTTACGTCTACGGCTTCCTCCTCAGTGTGATGGAAACTCTGAGGACCTACAACCTCTCCTTCTGTGGTGCTAATGAGATCAACCATTTCTACTGTGCTGATCCTCCTCTTATCAAACTGGCATGCTCTGACACCTATAGCAAAGAGTTGTCCATGTACATAGTGGCTGGCTACAGCAATGTCCAGTCACTCCTGGTCATTCTCACATCCTACATGTTCATCCTGGTTGCCATCCTCAGAAACCATTCAGCAGAGGGGAGAAAAAAAGCTTTTTCTACCTGTGGCTCCCACCTGATGGTGGTCACAATTTTCTATGGGACCCTCTTCTGCATGTATCTGAGACGTCCAACAGAGGAGTCAGTAGAACAGGGCAAAATGGTAGCTGTATTTTATACCACAGTGATTCCCATGCTGAACCCCATGATCTATGGGCTCAGGAACAAGGATATGAAAGAGGCATTGAGAAAAGTGATAGGGAAACAAAAATTGGGAAAATAAAAGTTTGAAGCTGTCATAAAAGTGTGTAATTTAATATTATTCAGTTATATCATATTTTAATTTTGTGGTACACAATGGAAGTAGGCGTTTTCTGACTTGTAAACCAGAGTTAATAAGAGATTAGGTCTCTACACTCTTGCCATCTTGTTTTATATTGAATATAGCTTATATTCTCAAAGTCCTTTGATGATTCATATTGGCTGTTAGACAGTTAGCTTGCATGTGTACATAAACTTCACATGCTCTAAATCTTCCACACAACATGTATACTTATATCTCATTGGTCAAAACTTAATCACATCCCCACACCTACCTGCCAAAGAGTCTTGGCAATATTTATTCAAGGACCCTGTGGACCAGAATAAGAAATGAGGGTCAAGGAACTAGCTATCTACACCCTCTACAGCACTGGTGAACAAATGTCCAAAATAACATAAGAAAAATGTGGTCAAGGTAGATTTCTTGGGCTAACAGAGATCATAGGAAGGTAACTTCACACAAACATACACACACACACACATGCACACACATGGTGGTTCAAGCTAAGCTAATCTCACTTCAGTGTTTCTACTTTGCCAATAACTTGTCACCTAACCCTTTGATTTGCTTTCAAGATCTATTGACAAGTTCGACTCAGCCAGTAAAAATGATTTTAATTAACCTTTCTGTGTAAATCTTTCTCCATCTTTTGGTATTTTCAATTGCTTGATAGAATTAAATAACTTTAAAGTTAGAAATATCTTAGAAAATATCTGATCTGAGGGCTTTTATATAATGAGGAGTAGAGTTAAAACCCAGAAATCTTTCTTATGGGACTAGACTTAAGTTAACATTTCTCTATCTGTGAATGAAGGATTTGTATTATTTCTCTATTTAAAATGATGACCTAACCTTGTATAAGCTAAAGCTCCTGCTGCATACTATATACCATGTACAGTTGAAATGACCAGTGCTTTTTCTTTTTAAACATTCTTCAGTCTTACCCCATCTTCCTCTAAGTAATGCATTGTTAAACCACTTCCAATGAATACCAACAATTGAAATTTAAAATCTTTTATTCGCAGATGGGAGGGTTTGGGATACATGCTAAGGGTTCCATAAGTACTGTTGAGTAAACTTTTTTATAAAATAGTTTTCAAATAAATTAAATATTCTTCAGAGGCCCAGTATTAAAGTCAAGTAACCTTCTTCTTGCATCATCAAAACTGTCTTCCTCACTTATTATTTTGTGGACTTATTCTAAGGGCTATGCTAGAAGTCAAGATTATATAGAAGAAATAACTTTACCTAAAATTTTCTTTCTTTTCTGTTCAATGATCTTAACACATAGAATAACTTTTTGCAGTGCTTCATTAAGGTTATTTTATAAACTCTTGTATTTAGTTATTATGCACAACTGTGTTTAGATGAAGAAATGGGCAGTGAAGTTCACTCATATGTGAAGTAAGTGACATAACTATTCTGACTTTCCACTCTTTTCTTTACCAACTTAGTACCTGAGATTCTAATATGGCCTTAATAGCATTACAACATGCCTGAATCTTTGAGATTATTAGAGCATGGTCATAATTGCTACCACAAAATCAACAAAGCATAGGCACACTATAATTTTCTTACTTAATTTTTATCAGTTTATAATTCCTTAAACTAATCTAGCAATAAACACAAGTGCACAATTATAAGCTGCAATAGAGGAGAAGTCCTTTGATTTTTATTGACATCATTCTTACAGGATTCTTTATACATTTCTAACCATCTTATGTCAATCAATTCAAATCCAGGAATCAAGAAAGAATTGAAGTCAAGTTACTTAGCTGACCTGAGAAATACATTGTGCAAATCTTTAAAAATTGAATACAGAAGCATATATATTTGAGATCACAGAATGAATTATTGTATAATGAGAGAAGACAAATCTAGCAGAGGAGAATGTGCCTGATATTCCAAGTGCTGGCCAGATCCAGTGATGTTTCCTCTCTCATCTAAGCTAAGGGAAGGACAAGATGGGAATTCATATATAATATTACCATTATTTTGTTAGATTAATACTATCTAATAAAAAAATAGCCATCTGTTCAATAAATAAGACTTTGGCTTGATAACAAATCTGCCAGTGGCAGTACAACTTTTCAAAATGTTGATTTTATTTATGAAAACACTGATGAGTTTCAATGTTAAAAGACACTGTCCATTTTAAAATTGATGACTACATTGATAGGATGAATCTATTCCCCATTCTCTGGATGATGAACTATGACACTGCACTTCAAAATGTTTTTGTATTAGTGAGATATAGTTCTCAGGGATTTGTGAGCATTTATTAAAACTTGTTGACTCTTATGCCAGATACCTGGGTTCAACACCTGATCCATGCACTTCCCAAACAAACAATCAATCAAAACAAACAATCAAAAAGTTCAACAAAATTGTGCTGCAATAATGGGATACTTACATGGAGAAATAATGAGTGGTGACCCTGCCATACAACACATGAGAGAAAAAAAACCACTTCTTGACTGAGAGATATCCAGTCTTGTTTTCTAGATTATCATTATTAATAATTCTACTTAGTCAATGCTGATTAATATTACACAATTATGTATTACATACATATGGAAAAGGAGCTCAAGCAATCAACAATTGTGAAAGATTAGTTAATTAAAGCATCTAGGGGAAAAAAACTAATTTGGAGGAAGGGAGGAGGCCAACTTAAGCTAGAAGTAACCAAAGCTTTTTGGTTACCTGAGAAACAGGAAAGTCTATGTCCCTTGCTCTCTTCCCATGGGATGCACTTGGGGATTGAGAGAGGATGTGACAGATGCTCCATTAGGTTTGCAGAAGTGAAGTTCTAAGAAGACCTGTATGCTTTTTACTAACTGATCCGCTGAAAGAAGCAAGTTCCCAATCTAACAACTATAGCATCCCGCATCATGATAGGTAGGTTCTAGACTCTAAGATGTCTCTGGTCCAGCAGGGTAAGGTAGTTGCATGATGTTCTCTGTTTCTTAAAGGGGAATAGAAATAAATAAAAGCAGCAAAACATAAGAGGTCTGACTTTCAAATAAGGAAAAGTTAGTAAGAATCGGATAAGAACAAGGATATATCACAAGCATATGGCTATGACTCAATGAGAGAAGATATGGTATTTACACCCACTGTATCCCAGGCATATAATGAATAAATAAATACATACATACATAAATAAATGCATGTCAATGTTTATAGATGATGGCACCAAGGATAAGATGTGTCATGCATCCCAGTCATTGGAGTTCATTCAGCTCCTAAGATGGTGATGCAATCCTGTGGAAATCAGGAAGAGGATGTAATAAACTTAAGCTTCTTCCATCTTATACAATGGCACTGCAAAATATTAATTGTACTCAACTAGGAAATAAATTTGCATCTTTTATTATGGAGATTGTGAACTGAAAATTATACCCACCTGTAATATGTTTACTGATTATTTATTTCAATTCTCAAGCATGTTCATTTCTTTTCTCTCCTAAATTGGTAGAAACTATAAACATGAGGAAGAGAGCCATTAGAAATCATCTTCTACCAATAAAATACATATATGAAGAAACTTCCTTTTATATAGTGTTGAGGAAAAAAAAACAGCAAAACTTAAGAAAAGCAAAAAACAGAAATTAGCTGGATTTTAGATAACAATATTAATTCTTTCAGAGAAATAGAAGCCCATTTTGAGCTCATAAATGAAGTGGGAACATGAACTATGCCAATATTTATTCTCTTATTTTACCAACTCTTTCTTACTGAAAAAGGAATTTATCACTAATAGAAAGAAAAGTGCTAGTTTTTTGCCTGCTCTGTAGTAAAGATTAGTCATAATATATGTTGTGACTGATTCAATATTAGCAGCAATAAATAATTATGTCACAAGAGACTCTACAATCTTTGACCTTGATTTGGGGTGTTTTTAGTGAGAATTGTCTGCTTACTTTATTGCTAAAAGGCTCCATGCTGTTTCCCTTTGTTAGCATGAGAAAGAATTTTGTGAATATAAGAAACTCCATTTTTTTACTAATCAGTAGAACAATTTCAAACTCATAATAAATCACTGGGTTTGGGGAGAGACCACTGATGCCAGAAGACCTTAGAAAATAAGATAAAGTAGATATTAATCAGGAGCAATGAGTTCACTGAGTCTCCCTTTAACTCGGGGAGCTGGCCCCTCCCCTGGGCATCAGCTTGGTGCCCTTGTTTGCAAATGTGCTGTTGGTTCACTTCTCAGGAGAACTGGCCCCTTTTCCAAGAACTGAAGTAAAACACCTGGTATTTTAAAACAGTGTGTGTGTGCACATAGCTTGTTTATTTCACACTATAAAAGAGGACCTTCTCCCATTTATGTAAACTTAACTGTATCTACTGATTCTAATCAAGTGGTGTCATTTTATAATTTTAATTGCTTCCATCAAGTATGTTTGCTTACAATAAAATCATTATCAGAGTATATTGTGGTGAGTTACTTCAATGAACTGCGAGCTTGGAAATTTTGAGAGCCTAGCAAAACAGACCTCCTCCAAAACTAAAATCAGCACAGACTTCAGGGCTCAAAAAAAATAAATTTATATTGGGAAGAAAACAAAATACCAGTTTCTTTAGGCCTTATTTTTTAAAATGTGGAATTCTGCTGAGAGTTATTTGCCTTTCAATTTCATTTTCTATTATAGATGAAGCAATATGTGGCATTTAAAAAATATATGATGGTTTGAATATATGTATATGTTTTCACATACAATTTTCATTCTCTAGAGATATTTAAAAATGTGACAGGTGGCTATTTGTCTTGAATGTTTTTGTTTTTGCTTCCTTGGAAAAAAGGTGCAAAGTTTTGAAGTCTTTCTAATGTTTTATAGCAGAAAATATGATCCAGGCCAGAAGTTGTAAATGTCTACCAAGGCCAGACAGTGACAAAAATGAACTCCATGTAATGCAGTATGAACTGGTGGGAATGTGCTAAAATGAAACATATGTGCTTTTCCACAAGGAATAGTTACTTGGCTTGATCCAATTATTATGCAGAAAAGGAGAACTAGACTTGCCAGATCTTCTGCTATTTTTAAGAGAAGCTGGAAATACAGAAATGTGCATGAAATTTTCTTATTTTAAAAATATTTTGTGAATCAGTTAAAATTGGCCTGAAAGCCAAATTTTGCCTGTAACCAACATCTATATATCAATGATTTTCAACTCTGGGTTAACAATACAAAGTTTACAAATGATTTATTTGTACAGATGAGTGAATTTAATATATTTCTAATATTGCTTTTATTTACAGATATTCAGAATGATTTCTTTTTTTT
>PVIY010042861.1:0-20689 GCA_004026745.1 Myrmecophaga tridactyla | reverse complement strand
CCCCCCCCCAAAGAACCCAGCTTCACACCGAAAACAGTGACACACAGAATCACGCAGGACATGATGTCACATTCACACACACAACCCTAGCAGCCCAGATACACCCGGGAGGCGCCACGCACACCTCGCCATGCAGTGGCCACAGGCAGGGCCAGGCATAGACACACAGGCATGGAAGCCCACAGGTCCAGTGAATGTCCACCCGGTAAGATGTCACACGCATAACCATCCATGCACAGATATGCTGTCGACATGCACACAGATATGTGTGGCAAAGATATCCATGCATCCAGCAACATCAAAATGTTTGTTGTCACCCCTAGGCGTGGTACACAAACACCAGGAGAGAAAGCCACGGGGAATCTTGCAGAGACAGACACACACAAAATCACACGTTATCACACACAGTACTCACCCAGGGGATGTCATGCAAAGTGGCATGCTTGGACATGCCTGGTGTGGCAGTGTGTTACATGTCCTCAGAGGATGCACATGTGGGCCACATACAGACACTAGGACAGTATCTCACACCGACTCGGAATATCGCCCAAAGACAGACAAATGTAGCGGAAACCACACATCAAGCCCACATCAGAGCACATGGTGACATTCCTAGACATGAACAAGTGGCATTACACATGGAAACACAAAAGCACAGAAGCTGTCACACAAGATAAACCCAGGGAGCATCCCACATGGATGTCACACTCGCACACGCCCGGTGTCACATTGACCTCGCACTGTGAATATCACACACAGTCCCAAGGACAGGCAAGCAGAAACTGGGTGACTGAGGCACTGTGTCCACGCGGAGCGAGTCCAGCACGCACTCATCACACACTCATCCCCTCCCCACTACTGTCCTGCCGAGGCCTTCGTGGCCACCTCCTCCGAGCAGCCCTCCGGGGGCACCTCCAGCACACCCGAATGGGGGCCGTGGGCAGGGGGCGAGCGGCGGGCTGGGCTCTTGGAGTTCGCCCGGCTGCGGCCCGGCCTGGCCCCGACCTTGCCTTCCCCGCAGCTGCCGCACCAGTAACCGGAAGAGCCTCATCCTGACCAGCACTTCGCCCACGCTGCCGCGGCCCCACTCCCCGCTGCCGGGCCACCTGGGTATGCCTGGGGGCGGGCGGCTTCGGTGGGTGTGGACCAGGCCGGAGAAGGCGGGGCCACAGGCGAGGGGCGGGGTCGCGCCGACAGAGGCAGGCCCGAATTGGGCAAGGGGCGGGGCCAGCCCCTTGTGGGTGAGGCCGTCCATGGAAGGTTTGGCGTGGCGGGGGCGGGGTCAGACTGAGTGATATAGTAAAGGGGTGGGGCCGATTTGAGGGGCGGGGCCAGACAGAAGCCAAAGGGCCTGGGCGGGAACCAAAAGCGCTTAGAGAGGCGGGGCCTCTGCGAAAGGGGCGTGGTCAACCATCTCTGGGGGCGGAACCAGATTAAAAAGGAACCGGTAGCTGCTGGCAAATCCCAGTTGCCGCCATCCCAGGCCTAAGAGCTCCCTCCTTACGCCACAGGCAGCAGTCCCCTGGACAGCCCCCGCAACTTCTCCCCCAACACCCCCGCCCACTTCTCCTTCGCCTCCTCCCGAAGGTGAGTCCCTCCCCCCCACCCCCAGGAGTCTCAAACCCTGCCCCAGGCCCTCCCCACCCACCGTCTGGGCCTCCATCTGTTCTCCTCTTAATTGCACCCGTGTCGGGGCCTGAGAGGACCCCCAGAGTGGTCTAAGGTCTCAGGGGGGCGGGGCACCTTGCAGCGGGGGCGGGGCCAATCGCCGAGCGGGAATCGGTAGAGGGGGCGGGGCTTCCTTTGCTGCGGAGCAGAGGCGCGTGCGCTCTGGACCAGGGTCTCAGTCTCCGGAGCCCCGAGCTTCGGGCTGGCCGTTTCCATAGCAACAGGGCAAATGAGCCACGATGAGGTGCGCAAGCGCAGATTGCGCGGCGCCCATCGAGGAACTCTTGGTCTCTGGGTGGGGGAGGGTGGCTGTGGCTACCTCTCCAGGGCCCGGGAGGAGGAATCTCAGGCTTCCCTTCCCGAGCCTCTGGGGGGAATGGGGTGGGGGGCTCTGGAGTGTCCCCAGAAGAATTATCTGGGGGTCTTTGGTGGAATGAGTGGTGATGCAGGACAGAGAGGTTTCTCTGATGTTTTTGGAGAAACTTTCTGGAAATTCCAGGTGTTCTGGGCGAGTCATTTTGAAGGCCATTCTCAGACGTTGTCTCAACATCTGCCCTGTGCTGAAACTGGGGAGACGGGGTCTCTACCCTCAGCCTCTGCTGGGGAAGGAGATCAGGGAACGGGGATTCCTGCCAAGAGGGGTGAAGTCTGCGGGCTGGGAGTCCCAGGGGGCAGCTCCCTGGGGAGGGGTCAGGGAAGGCTCCTCTCGTCCTGGAATTGAGCTGAAGGCAGTAGGAAGCCAGGAAACGGCTCTGGGGAGGATTGGATCTAGTGTGGACAAATCTGCGTTGGACAAGGAGGACTCTGGGGGGCTCTCTGGGGAGAGGGTGGGTCAGAAGAAGCCAGGCAAGTGCGAGGAAGAGAAGATGGGGTTTAGCAGAGGCTCCCACTGGAGAGAGGAATGATGGAGGAGCGTGTGTGTGTCCACGCGAGTGTGCATCTGGATGTGAAAGTGCACGTGTGTGACCGAGTAAATGAGGTTGTTTTGAATGTGCCGCCTGTAAATGGGAAAGTGTGGGAGTATGTGTGCAAGTGTGTGTCAGAGTGTGAGTAGGGGGTGTCTGTAAGTGTGTGTTTATGTGTCCGTCTCCTTGTGCCCATGTGGTTGTGTACTCACGTGTGTGTGTGTGCACGAGAGTGTGAGTATTCTGTGGGTGCCTGAGTGTTGAGAAGTGACGTGGGTATGTGCCTGTGCGACAGCGTGTGTGGGCTGGGTGTCTGTCTCTGTGTGTGACTGTCGATGTGTGAACTTGATCTGCGCTAGTTACAAATTCTAGTGGGTGTAAGTGTGAGAGAGATTGTGTTTGTGTGGATGGGAGTGTGTGGAAGTGTGAGTGTGTGGGCAGATGTGCTTTTTGGGGGGGCCCTTGAGAATATCCAAGAGGTCTCCCTCAGAGAGGTTTTGCATGGGGGGGGATTCTCTAGGGGTCCCTCTGGGAAGATGTCCTGGAGGGGGCTTTTTCTGTCCTCTTCCCTGTCCACTCTGGGTGCTTGGTGGATGTAGGGCTGACAGGAGAGGAGGATCATGGGAATATCCCACTCCCACCTCCCCGCCCCGGGTTTGGGATACCTGGTTGGAGAACTGCCCAAACTGCCACTTTACCTGCTTGACTCTAAGGGTGATGTGGCACATCTCGGAGCACAGATAAATTCCCCCACCCCTGCCCTGGCCGTGGCCAGAGGATCCTCTCACCTCCCACCCCGAGGAGAAGGGGGGATGTCCAGTGGGAGCTGGTGGGCTCTGAGCACCTCGCTGGGTTGCAGGGCGGATGGACGCCGCTGGTCTCTGGCCTCACTCCCTTCATCCGGCTATGGCACCAACACACCCAGCTCTACGGTCTCGGTGAGTGTGGCCAGAGGGTGGGTGGCAGCTGCCGGGGAGAGAGGTGGGGTCTCTGGCCCACATGCTTACAACAGACCAGCAGCCTGAGAGCCTCGTTCCTGCAAGGATGTCCATCTGTCCATCTAAAGGCGATGGGGCCTTTCCAAAGCTTCTTGACAAGTCTTCTTGGGAATCCCATGCCTCTCTGGCTCATTTACTCATTTTGCAAATAACAACATTAAGGCTCAGTGAGTGAAGCCTCTGGCCCAGACATCTGCAGCTGGCCAGGGCCGGGCCCCACCTTTCTTCCAGGCAACCTCGCCCACAGCCTGTTTACTTATACGACACAATACCCAAGGTCTATCTCCATCCACCCCTTTGTCCCTAGTTCATCCATCTGCCCATGTTCAGCAGACATTTGTTCCCCAACTGTCGTGTGGTGGGCAGGCTCTGACCTGGGCCACGGTCTAAGGATTCAGACAGCCCTCGTGAAGGGAGATAGACCTTAAGGAGTCATTCACTGCTCAGGTCGGGCTTGGGTAGCACAAGGCAAGGTGAGAGCAGAGGGGAGGCCCATGACTCAGCTGGGGGAGGGAATCCAGGAAGGCTTCCTGGAGGAAGTGGCATTGATGAAGCTGAGACTGAAATGATCAATGTAGGAGTCTGTCACATAGAAGAGGAAGGAGGGTGTTCCAGAAAGGGAGAATGGTGTGTGCAAACTGCTGGAGGGCATAGAGACCTTGATGCATTTGGAAAGTCACAAGTGGCTTTGCATGGCTGGAGCTTTGGGTGGGAGGTAGAGGAAAGAAGGCGTGCAAGCAGGGTCCTCGTTACGTCGGGGCTTGGTGACCTGATGGTAGGGAAGGATTTTACTTAAAATGCAGAGAGGAGCCATAGAAAGGTATTATGGCTTGATAGTAACTTGTATTACATTTTTAGTTGAAGCTATTTGAAACTGTGTTTCTGGAGTTTGTAGATATGTGCATTTAATAACTTACTTGAATAGATTCTTCTGGGGCGGAGGTTTACAAGCAGGGGAGGAAGTGATACTATGTTTAAAAAGATTATTCCGACTGCAAACAGAATCACTTGGGTCCTTGGGTCTCTCCACAGATGTCTGTGTGTCTGTGTGTCCATGCTTGGCCCTGACCAGGGCACTAGAATATAGTTGCCGACCAAGCAGAGGCAAATCCCTGCCCTCCAGGAGTAGACAGCAATCACAAATAAATAGTAAACATGTAGAGGATCAGGAGAGAAATAAAACAGAGAGAGAGGACAAGACAGGGCGGGGGTAGGGGTGAAGGGTGTGCATCCAGGGGTGGCTTCCCGGAGGAGGTGACATTTCCACAACGATCAGAAGGAGGAGATACAGATAACAGTGATGGGTGGGTTCCAGGCAGAGGGAACAGCCAGTGCAAAGGCCCAGAGGTAGCAAGGAGGCTGGAGCCCAGTGAGTGAAGGCGGAAGGAGGAGGAGGGGATGGCAGGGAGGTGCCAGGGCAGAGCAGACAGGACCTGCTGGGCTGCAGGGAGTACTTGGGGGTTCACCCTAAGTGAGGTGGGCACCATAGGGAGTTCCAGCAGTGGAGGGACGGCCAAGACTCAGGTCTTAACAGGCTCCCGTTGGCCACTTCCGTGTTCGGGTCACTGTCTCCATCTGTGGCTGTCCCCATCCATTCCCCACCTGGGCCCCGGGACACGAGATTCTCCAGCAGTTCCTGACCCCGGCCTTGCCCTGTGCCGGGGAGTGCCAGCCCAAGGGCCCGAGCTGTGGGCGCAGCGCGGTGGCTCTGACCGCGGCCCGCCCCTCGCCCCAGTCCTCCTGCTCCTCCCAGGAGCGCCTGCACCAGCTGCCCTACCAGCCCACTGTGGACGAGCTGCACTTCCTCTCCAAGCACTTCGGCAGCACCGAGAGCATCACGGACGAGGATGGCGGCCGCCGCTCCCCGGCCGTGCGGCCCCGCTCGCGGAGCCTCAGGTGGGTCGGGTCTGGAGGGGCGCTCCCACCACGGGGCTTACGACAGTGGGGGTTGGGACGAGACAGGGTGGCCTTCTCTCCCCGCAGCCCCGGCCGCTCCCCCTCGTCCTACGACAACGAGATCGTGATGATGAACCACGTGTACAAGGAGCGCTTCCCCAAGGTGAGGCGTAGGGGGCGGGGCGGGGGAGATGGGGCAAGCCCGGGGGTCCCCTCTCCCCTTAGCGCCGCGCGCCCCCTGGCGGCCGGTGCGGGCAGCGCAGGCTCCTCGCCCCGACAGCGCACAGCCCTGGATGCCGACGCCCACCCACCTATCCCCGGGCCCTGCCTGGATCCCTCCCGCAGGCCACGGCTCAGATGGAGGAGAAGCTGCGCGACTTCGCCCGCGCCTACGAGCCCGACAGCGTGCTGCCGCTGGCCGACGGCGTGCTCAGCTTCATCCACCATCAGATCATCGAGCTGGCACGGGACTGCCTGACCAAGTCCCGCGACGGGCTCATCACCACCGTCTACTTCTACGAACTGCAGGAGAACCTGGAGAAGCTGCTGCAGGACGTGAGTGTGTGGGGAGGCCGGCCCGCGGCTAGCGCTCTGCACCCCCCTCTCCCAAGTCACATCCGATCCACCCCCACCCCTCCTTCACCCCACTTACCTTCATTCACTTAACCCCTTGCCTGGTGCTGGTCTGGAAAGGGGGATTTGGAGGTGGAGGGAAAGGAGTGGTCCGGGCCTAGATCTGTTGCGGGAGAAGGAAATTTACCCTCCCGCACACCCTTCTGGGCTGTACTAGAATCCCACCCTTCAGTGTGGCCCCATTTAAATTTTCACTCTCGGCTTACACTTGCCACCACGTGTGCTTTATTTTTCCCGCTAGCCCTTAACATTGACAGTCATGGTGGGGTTTTTGTTGTTGTTGTTATTGTTGTTTTTTGTATACTGTATGTTGGGGTCACATTTCATTCTTTTTCCACATGACCATCCCATTACCGCAGCACCATTTGTTGAATTTTCATAGTGTATTTTTTGCATATCCTATTTCTTATCCTCCTGACTGCATGTCAGGCCTTGAGGAGGGGGCTGATCTGTTTATTATGCAGCTGTGTCCCAGTGCCCCATGTAGTATGCAGGAGGTGCTCAATAAATGCTCTGTCACAGTGCCCAGCACACATAGGTGCTCAATAAATGCTATCTGTCAGCGCCCAGCACAAGTAGGTGCTCAATAAATACTATTTAACACAGTGCCTAGCACACAGTAGGTGCTTAATAAATGCTACTTGTCAGCACCGAGCACATAGTAAGTCTCAAAAATTTTGATCGAATGGAGGAATGAATAAATGAATGAATGCAAACTGCATAATGCCTCCGTTCAACACAATGGTCATGAATAGCGTTTATCGATTGCCACGTGTATGCTGGGCATTGTGTGGCACACTGGGGCATATAGCAGTGAGCAAAGCAGATGAAAACCCCTCCCTGACCCATAGGCTGACATTCAAACAAGGGAGATGAACAATACAGAAAAATAAATAAAAGAATCGGATGATTTCATCAGATGATAAAGGCTATGAAGCAAATAGAAGAGGGCGACAGGAAGGAGTGTCAGCATCTCCCTTGTAAGGTCCAGGAGGCCTTTCTGGAGGAGGTGACATTGCAATTGGGACAAGAATAATGAGAAAGCAGCCACTATGAGAATAGCTGTGGGGGAGTGTGTAGGAAGCAGGGGAGAATAGCGTGAAGGCCCTAAGGCGGGAAGGCAGTTTGGGAAATGCCAAGTGACTGAACCATTGTAAGGAGATGGGGTTGCAGGAAGGAGCAGGGGCCATAGGCTTCCAGCCCAGATCCATTCTGCACATTGGTGTCACCGTAGGTTGTAGCATCACACCTGGGTTTGAGTCTGGCTTCTGCCACTAGGTCTGCAGAAGCTGAGAGCACAGACTGCAGCCAGCCTGTGTTCGCCTCCCAGCCCATCATTTATGTGCTGTGTGGCCTTTGCCAATCACTTACGTTCTCTGTGCCTCCATATATCTGCTGTAAAAAGGGAATTCACTCACTCATTGATTCCAGACGTATTCCTGCAGCAACTGTGGGCCCAGCATTGAACTAGAAGCTGGGAAATGAGCTGAGAATGAGACAAACAAATCTCCCTGCCCTCATGGAGCTGACATTTTAGCTAGAACAGACAGAAGATAATTAATAGGCATCAGCACTGGGACTTGAATGAGGCAAATAGTTAATTTCTTTCCAGAACATTAAAGTAGTTGAAAAACTATAGAAAAAAAATACAATGTATCAAAACTCTGATTAAAACAAAAACATTATTAAAATGAAACCTTATTTTAAGTTAAATATTTTGTTTATATGAAAGGAAGAACTTGTAATCATTTCACTTTCCTTCTTTGATAGAAATGAACTAATCAATATTATTTTCATTATAATCATTGAAGACATAAGCCAGTGTACATTTTTTCCTTTTGCCTCAAGTTCCAATTTGGCTCAGCACTGCTCTGGGGGATCGTGCCTTTACTTAAAATGTTGATAGTTTATCATGGATATAAATATATGTTTGCATTTAATCTCAGTTTTTTTTTTAATTTTAATTGAGATATCTGTTACACCAAATGGTCCATCCAAAGTATACAATCAATGGTTCATAATATCATCACGTGGTTGTGTTTATCACCATGATCATTTTTACGAGATTTGTATCACTCCAGAAAAAGAAGTAAGAAGAAAAAAAGAAAAAACTCACACATCCCGTACCCCTTGCCCCACCCTCTCATTGACCACTAGTATTGCAATCTACCCATTTTTTTTACCTGCAGTTTTTAAAAAATATTGTATTAAAATATTGGATATCTTGATGATGGGAACTTTCAGTGCCCCTGAAACATTTTGTCTGAGGTGGGAGCTACTTTTGCTTCTTCGTAGCACCCCCAGAAGGGATAGTCTAGAAATAATAAATAGCATGTAGGAAGGGGATTCGGGCCATAGTAAAAAAGAAAAAGTAAGGCTGAAAAATGGCAATTGAGGTGGCTGAGTTATGGACTGATTTTTTTTTTATACCCCCCACCTCTCCCCCTCACCAATCACCAGCATTTCACTCTAAATTTATTTTAACGTTTGTTTCCCTATTATTCATCTTTATTCCATATGTTTTACTCATCTGTTGACAAGGTAGATAAAAGGAGCATCAGATACAGGTTTTCACAATCACACAGCCACATTGTGAAAGCTATTTCATTATACAATCATCATCAAGAAACATGGCTACTGGAACACAGCTCCACATTTTCAGGCAGTTCCCTCAGCCTCTCCACTACATCTTGACTAACACGGTGATATCTACTTAATGTGTATGAATAACCTCCAGGATAACCTCTTGACTCTGTTTGGAATCTCTCAGCCATTGACACTTTGTCTCATTTCACTCTTCCCCCTTTTGGTCTAGAAGGTTTTCTCAATCCCTTGATGCTGAGTCTCAGCTCATTCAAGGATTTCTGACCCACGTTGCCAGGAAGGTCAACACCCCTGGGAGTCATGTCCTTATGGGCTGTTTTGAAGATGAATTGAATGTGTATTGCTTAGAACAGAGTTGGCGCTCACAGTCACTTATTTTATTGCGGGGCCCAGACCTCAGTTTTCTCATCTGCAAGATGGGACAACCATAAAGCAAAAAAACACACAAAAAAACAGAAAACCTTATGGGCGAACAGCGGCAGCGTGCACTTCGCCAGATCCGGAGGGAGGTCGGGCTTGAGGGTGCAGGGCGGGGCCGGGCGCGCTTGAACCCCATCTCGGGGCCACCCCTGCCCCCTCCAGGCCTACGAACGCTCGGAGAGCCTGGAGGTGGCCTTCGTCACCCAGCTGGTGAAGAAACTGCTCATCATCATCTCCCGGCCGGCGCGGCTGCTGGAGTGCCTGGTGAGGGGGTGCGGCGCGGCGGGGGGGGGGGGGGGGGGGGGGGGGGGGGGGGGGGGGGGGGGGGGGGGGGGGGGGGGGGGGGGGGGGGGGGGGGGGGGGGGGGGGGGGGGGGTGACACCCCCCTTCGGACCCCCCCGACCCGTGAGCTCGCCCCTGCCCCGTCTCAGGAATTCAACCCCGAGGATTTCTACCACCTTCTGGAGGCCGCCGAGGGCCACGCCAAGGAGGGCCACCTGGTCAAGACTGACATCCCGCGCTACATCATCCGCCAGCTGGGCCTCACGCGCGACCCCTTCCCAGGTGCGGGCGGGCGGGGGGGCCCCTGGGGTGCGCGCAGGCCGTGTCCCCGGGCCCCAGGCTCAGTCTCGATCGCTTCCCAGACGTGGTTCACCGGGAGGAACAGGACACTGGCGGCTCCAACACGCCCGAGCAGGACGACCTCTCCGAGGTAAGTCCCCGCTGGGCTCCCAGGCTGGGTGATTTGTGTGGTACCTCGCTTTCGGGTCCCCCCACCACTCTGAGCCTCAGTTTCCCCATCTGTAAAATGGAGTTCATACCGGCTCTGGCTGCGGGGTGGGAAGATGCTTGTCTTATCAAATTTACCACTGGGGCGGTGTGACCGTGTCTTCTTGGCGGAGTTCTCACCTGCCATGCCGGAGACCCGGGTTCGATTCCCGGTGCTTGCCCATGCAAAAAGAAAAAAGAAATTATCATTGTGACATTTAGGCCACTCACAATATCTGGAACCTATATTAACTAGTTCCAGAGCTTTGTCATCATCCCTGAAGGAAACTCCTGTCACTTTAAGCAGTCATTTCCTATCCCCCACCCCCACTCCACAACCATCAATCTGCCTTCTCCTAGCTATTCCAGCCATTTCAGATAAATGCAATCATACCTAATGGAGTATTTGGGGACCGGCTTCCTTTGTTGAGCCTGCTTTTCCAGATTCCTCCACATCATAGCATGTATCTGAACTTTATTCTTTAAAAATATATATATATATTTTTTAAATTGTGGGAAAATATGCATAACACAAAAAATCATTTTAGCCATTTTGAGTAGACACTTCTTTGACATTAAATATATTGAAAATACTATGTAACTTCCACCAGTATCCATTTCTAGACTTTTCCATCCTAAACCACAAATTTATACTCATTTAGCAACAATTCCCCATTCCCTCTCCCCCAACCCCTGGCAGCTACTCACCTGCTCTCTGCCTTTATGAACTTGCTTATTCTAAGTATTTCATATAAGGGAAATCATACAATATTTGTCCTTCAGTGTCTGACTTATTTCACTCAACATGATGTTTTCAAGTTTTATCTGTGCTGTCGCATGTATCAGAACTTCATTCCTTTTTATGGCTGAATAGTATTCCATCTCATGAATAGACCACGATTTGCTTATCCATTTATCTATTCATAGAACTTGGGTTGTTTGACTGTTACGATTAGTACTGCTATGAAGATGGGTGCAGGAGTTTTTGTTTGAACACTTGCTTTCAATGATTTGGTGTACAACCTGGGAGGGGAATTGCCGGGTCATATGGGAATTCAGTGTTTAACTTCTTGAAGAACACTACCTAGGCTTTTGGTGGACTGACCACCCCTGTGTGGCAGTGGCTCAGCATGGTGGAAATGACCATTACTCTGAGGCTGCTCACATTTTGGTGAGTGCTCCAGAAGTTCTGGAGCCTGCCTTCCATAATGGGCACACATGTGTTTCCTCTGGACTGCCTAGGGATTTTCAAAATTTAAAGCAAAATATAAAACCCAGAAGATTTTGCTTTTAAATCTGGATTTTGTCCTTCTCTTGAAAAATCAGGAGAGACAGATAGATAGGAAAAAAGGAAGAAGGAAGGAAGGAAGGAAAGAAAAGAAATGGCAGATGTGAAATGTGGCAAATGTGAAAATTGGGTATCTGAAGGAGGTAATGGAGTTTTGGAGTTTTCTGCATTATTTTTGCAGCTTCACTGTAAGCTTGAAATTATTGACAAATAAAAAGTATAAGGAATAAGAGTCAGAAGGTCTGAAAACACTGGTGGACCCAGTGGCAGGGCTGCCCTGTGACATGAGTACCTGCCCCCATCCCCCAGAGCCCCCACCTGGTGTACATGGCTCATGAATGTTTTTGGGTTTGTGACCCTTGCTTTATATTGTGTTTATGCATTTACACATGTAAACATGTCTTTTCTTAATGTAATCTATTTTAAAATAGTTCCCTATATATGCCATTTGCTTAACTTTTTGAATAGGTAATGGAATGATATAACTCAAAACTCTTAAGCACTAAAAAGGTATTTATCTCTAATTGTTGGTTGCAAGAGTCTTTGTAATTCAATTCAATCAGTTTATCAACTCAGTGATTCAAATCTTCTAGATTCTTATTCTTTTTTTATTTTTTGCATGATTGATCTAATAGTTTCTGGAAGAGATGTTTAATCCTTGTTTTGAGCAGTTGTTCCTTGTAATCATATCAACTTTTGCATCAGATATTTTGCTATATCTTTAGGAGCATATACGAGTTCAATATTTTTATACCATTGATACACTTTTTTTTCTGTAATCTTTGTGTAATAAATCTCTTTGTCCCTAGTAATAATAATGATAATTTGCAAAAAATAGTACTGAGTGAAAAATCTAACTCCCACATTTGTCCTCTACTGTTATAAATTCCTCAAGTATTAGATAAATCTATTTTTGCCACTTGTTTTATAAAAAAAGTTAGGATATTATACTTTGGAAACTGAGAATTTCCTCATTGTTTTTTTTTTTTTAACATGGGCAGGCACCGGAAGTCGAACCCGGGTCCTCTGGCATGGCAGGCAAGCGTTCTTGCCGCTGAGCCACCGTGGCCCCCCCTCCTCATTGTTTTTAACAGTAGCACAATATTTCTTTATGCAAATGCCCCATCATGTATTTATTTAACCAATTTCCTATAGATGGAAATGTGGATTGATTCCAATCTTGGAATGAGGAAAATTGCACACATACCATTCTTCACATGTGCAAACATACCTGTAGCACAAATTCAAAAGTAAAATTGCTGGGTCAAAGAGTACATGCATTTATAATTCAGATATATTGTCTCAAAGCAACTTCCAGAGGGGTTGTACCCATTTACGCTCCCAACAGCAAGGTATAAAGGTGCACATTTCCACATAGCTTTGCACACAAAGCATGTCAACCTTTTAGGTGTTTTTGCCAATCTGCTGGTGAAAAATGGCATCTTTTTTTGTCATCATTTGTAAAGTTGAGCATCTCTTTATATGTTTAAGAGCTTTGTGAACTCTACGTCACATCTTCTGCCCATTTTTTCTTTATATTTGTTTGGCTTTTTGTTGTTGACTTCTGGGTGCTGTTTATATATTAAGGAGATTATCCATTTTGTAGACTTCCTGCTATCTTTCCTGATGGAAAGAAATTAAGACTATAGCTTCAGAGTCAGACAATCTCGGGTTCAAGTCCTTGCTGTGGCACTTAGATGATGGAGAGTGCCCTCTCTATGCCTCAGTTTCCTTCTGATAGAGTGGAAGAACAAGAGTCATGACCTCATGATGATGAAGATAATTACGATGACCTCCATATTGTCCCCACAGGGCCGTAGCAGTGCCACCAAGGCCAAGAAACCACCTGGAGAGAATGACTTTGAGACCATCAAGCTCATAAGCAATGGCGCCTATGGGTGAGCCACCCGGGGCTCTGGTGGGGGGTGGGTGGCGGAGGCCGGATGTCTCGGAGGTGACAGCCGGTCCCCGCTCCCTCCCCCTGCAGCGCTGTCTACCTGGTACGGCACCGGGAAACGCGGCAGCGCTTTGCTATGAAGAAGATCAACAAACAGAACCTGATCCTACGCAACCAAATCCAGCAGGCTTTCGTGGAGCGTGACATCCTCACCTTTGCGGAGAACCCCTTTGTGGTCGGCATGTTCTGTTCCTTTGAGACCCGGCGCCACCTCTGCATGGTCATGGAATATGTGGAAGGTGTGGCTGCCCCCCCAGGCTGCAGGGAAATGGGGGCATGCCTGCTGGCAGGGCCTCCCTGAGCCCCAGTCACTGTCTGTTTATCCTTTGTGACTCTCTGACCATTTGTTTATCCACCTAGTTACCTGTTCATTCATTGGTCTGTCCATCCATTCCCCCTCTTTCTTTATGCAGCCCTCCTTTGTTTATCTATGTGTTTTCCCTTTAATTCAATATAGCTACATCTATCCAAACGTCCATTATCCATCCATCCACCCCTTCATTTATTCTCTTGTCCATCTGTTCACCATCCATTCATCTTTTACTGTTTATCCATCCATCCATCTATCCATCCATTTAATTCTCTATCAGCTTGTCTGTCCATACATCCACTTTTCATCCATCTATTCATCCATTTGTTCATCCATCCTCCCAACCATCTATTTATGTATCTTCTATTTATTCATCTATCCATTTATTCACCCACATACCCATCATCCATCATTCCTTCCAGGACCTGTTTATTTAGCAATCCATTGTCCATCTACCCATTTACCATCCATACTTTTATCCATACATACAAACTTTCATTCAGCATCCATCTCACCTATGTATTACCCATTAATTCATATGCAATTTGTTTATTAGTTTATCCATCATCCACCTGTTTATCCATCCAACCATCAACCTATACATTTTCACCTGTTTGTGCATCCATCCGCCCATCTACCCATGTGTGCAGTCATCCAAATATGAACCAGCCATCACTCAACACACATGAGCTCTGATTAGTAGGACATAAAAATGATCTCCTTGGGGCTATAGATCTGTTACTCCAAAACCCTTGTCAACCATCTGGTCACTCAAAAAATGTCTCCTAATTGTCTCCCTCATGCCAAAGGCTGAGCTAAGAGCTGGTGGCACCGTGAGGGCCCAGCCAGACACACCTCTCCCTCGTGGACCTTACATTTTGGTCTGGATAGACAGACAATAAACAAGCAAAGGGTGACAAGATAATTCCCTATAGTGAGAACAGCAAAAAGGATCATAATGCTCGAGGAAGAGATGGTTCCTGGGTGGGCAGCAAATCCCCCCTGATGTTTGAGCTCCAACGGGGAGGGGGAAACCCCAAGCACATAGTCTCTTAGGTGGGAACGTGTCTGGATTTGGAGGGAGCAGCCAGCAGGCCCACAGAGCTGGAGCAAGTGAGTGAGCGGATGAAAGGGGGTAGAGATGAGGGCAGAGAAGTGATGGGGGGCTGGGCGGGCAGGGCCTTGAAGTGCACGAATGGCCCTGGGGCTCCACGCCAAGTGCAACAGGAAGCAGCTAGAAGATGCTAAGCCAAGTTGCTGTGATCTGATTTCTGTTTCACGAACCTCCATTTGGTGGCTTTGGGGAGGGCAAAAGCAGGGCAGACCAGACCAGGGATGATAGGGGCTGGACCAGGATGATGGCAGAGGAGGGGGAGGGAAGTGGGCCGACTGGGGTCTGTTTGGTGGGTTGGGCACACAGGAGTGATCAGTCAGCATGGCTCGGCCCCAAAGTCTCACTTGGAAGACAAGCCAGCTCGGTGCTCAGAATAAGTGTGGGTCAGAATTACCTGGGGGTGTGGCCAAATGCAGACACCTGGGCCCCACCCTTAGAGAATCTGAGTTAAGACTGCAAGTTAAATTTGCCTCATGTAACAACAACAACAAAAAAAGCAAAGAACGGGGAGGAGGATGGGAGAGAATGTATCGGCTCATGTGATAGAAAAATCAATTCACCTTCAGGAATGGCTGTATCCAGGTGCTCAAAGCAGTTCATCAGGAATCAGTCTGTCCCCATCCCGTGTGCGGACTACCCTCTGGACAGTCCCTGATGTAGAGAGGCTGCCATATTCCCAGCTTAAATCCTACCAGTTTAGCAGTCCTTGTGAAAAAAAAAATAGGCTTTCTGTTCTCAAAATAGGAGGGCTGGCATGCTGAATCAAACCTGGAGGAAATCTGGTTCTTGTAAGAAGGGGGAAAATGGATATTGAGGAGCCTGAAAACACACACATACAAATGTCATAATAAATCTGATGGGGGCCAGGAATCTGCATTTTAACGCCTTTTGACCTTCAGTGTTGAAATGCCAGTAGATGGAACGCTGGTTCCCAGAAGCAGTTCCAAAGAGGGCAAGCCAGGTGCACCTTCAAACCCCACCTTCACCATCTAATCCCTGTGTGACCTGACCTCTGTCTGAGCCTCAGTCTTCTTAGGCTTAAAACGGTCTCACAGAAGCTTGGTAGGGGGGCAACTCCTGGAGTGGCATCTCCAAGCCTCAGTTTCCCTTTTCTGTAAAAGTAGAAAACTTGGAGCTATGGTGCATGCCGAGTGCTTAACTCTGGGCCTGGGGGTGGGGGTCCCCCCTCGGGCCTGCTCCCTCTCCCGCAGGCGGGGACTGTGCCACTCTGCTGAAAAACATCGGGGCACTACCCGTGGAGATGGCCCGCATGTACTTCGCTGAGACGGTGCTGGCGCTCGAATATCTGCACAACTACGGCATTGTACACCGAGACCTCAAGCCGGATAAGTGAGCCTTGGCTTTCGCCATCTCTCCCTACGCTTTGGGTGGCCCTGGAGCACGGGTGACGCGGCAGAGGGGTGGGGGGCGGGGGTCGCCTCTGAGATCCACACCCCCGCACCTGCAGCCTCCTCATCACGTCCATGGGCCACGTGAAGCTGACAGATTTTGGCCTTTCCAAAATGGGCCTCATGAGCCTCACCACCAACCTGTACGAGGGCCACATCGAGAAGGACGCCCGGGAGTTCCTGGACAAGCAGGTGTGTGCGCGGGCGCGGGGGTGGGGTGGGGGGCGGCGCCCAGGGGCCAGGGCGCGGGCTGACGGCCTGCCCCCAGGTGTGCGGGACCCCCGAGTACATCGCGCCCGAGGTGATCCTGTGCCAGGGCTACGGCAAGCCAGTGGACTGGTGGGCCATGGGGATCATCCTCTACGAGTTCCTGGTGGGCTGCGTGCCCTTCTTCGGCGACACCCCGGAAGAGCTCTTTGGCCAGGTCATCTCCGGTGCGTGCCTCGGCGGCGGGCCCGCGGGGTGGGGGGCAGAGGGGCCCCGCCCGGGACCCCCTTGGGCTCCAAAGACGCTCCCTCCGCCCCTGCCCCGCCCCCGCCGCATCCTTCTCTGCAGACGACATCCTTTGGCCCGAGGGGGACGAGGCCCTGCCCACCGACGCCCAGCTCCTGATTTCCAGCCTCCTGCAGACCAACCCACTGCTCCGGCTTGGGGCAGGTAAGGGGGCCCCCCACCCCCACCCGGAGCGGAGAAACTGAGAGCCGAGGGCTGGGGGTCTCGGTGGGGAGCTGGAGGGGAGGGGGGTTCCGGGGTGGGGGCAGACGGGAGCGCTGGGCTGGGCCGGAGCTCGCCCCCCACCCCCGCCCCCGCCCCCTGCCCCTTGCCCAGGCGGCGCCTTTGAGGTCAAGCAGCACAGTTTCTTTCGCGACCTGGACTGGACCGGCCTGCTGAGACAGAAGGCCGAGTTCATCCCCCACCTGGAGTCGGAGGACGACACCAGCTACTTCGACAGTGAGTGAGGACGAGACTGGGGGCCTGGGGCGGCAGTGGGAGCGGGTGAGAGGGGCCCTTGTGGGGCCTGGGCTGGGCTGCGGTTCAGACCTCGGACAATGTGGAGGGGATGTGGCCACAAAGAGTCAGGGGCGTGGCCTGATCTACCTGCGGGCGGGGCCTGGAGCAAGTCCAGAACGAGGCAGGGGCGTGGCTTCACCTGCCTGGGGGCGGGGCCTGGAGCAAGCCCAGAATGGGGCAGGGGCGTGGCTTCACCTGCCAAGCCCCAATATAACCCAGGACAGGGCTCCCACAAGAATGTGACCTGAGGGGTGGCCCCGTGCCTGCGGTCACGACCCGCATCCCCCTCCCCAGCCCGCTCGGACAGGTACCACCACGTGAACTCCTATGATGAGGATGACACGACCGAGGAGGAGCCAGTGGAGATCCGCCAGTTCTCCTCCTGCTCCCCGCGCTTCAGCAAGGTGGGGCAATGCGGGGCTTGGGACAGGGAGGGGAGTCTTTGTCTGGGGACGCCCTCGGGGTGGGGATGGGCCTGGAGGCGGGGCGGAGCCCGGAGAGCTGGGGAGGTTCCTGAGGTGTCAGGATCTGGGGGTGCGGGCAGGGCGGTGCGTGCTGGGGCCCGGCCTGGGGCACTGCGGGTTGTCCGACGCGACCCGGGACGGCTACGGAGGGGAGGCCACCGGTGGCATGGTCTGTGCGAGGGCGCGGGAAGGTCTTGCTTTGGGGAGCACCTTTGGAAACTGAGGGAGACCTGGAGTGGGGAGCGGGCGGGCTAGAGCGCAGTGTTGGAAGCATGAGGGGGCAGGGCCTAGGGTGGGGCGGGGTCTAACTCTGTGGGGTGGGGCCTGAGATTAAGAATTAGGGGCTATTGGGAAGGGATAGCTGGAGCATGGTGGTGGGAAGCCGATGGGGCCAGCAGTGGGGGCGGACCTGGGGGGCCGGTATTTGCCTCCCTCCACACCTCCCCTCCTTCCAGGTGTATAGCAGTATGGAGCAGCTGTCACAGCACGAGCCCAAGACCCCGGTGGCGGCGGCGGGGGCCAGCAAACGGGAGCCGAGCGCCAAAGGCCCAGAGGAGAAAGTGGCGAGCAAGCGAGAGGGGCTGGGCGGCCTGACCCTGCGAGAGAAGACCTGGAGAGGGGGCTCCCCGGAGATGTGAGCAGGGGGGGGCAGCAGCTGGGGGGGGGAGGAACAGGAGCTGGGGGCGGGGCCCAAAGGGTTGACCACGCCCCCCTACGCAGCAAGCGCTTCTCGGCCTCGGAGGCCAGCTTCCTGGAGGGGGAGGCCAGCCCCCCGCTGGGCGCGCGCCGCCGCTTCTCGGCGCTGCTGGAACCCAGCCGCTTCAGCGCCCCCCAGGAGGACGAGGACGAGGCCCGGCTGCGCAGGCCTCCCCGGCCCAGCTCGGATCCCCCAGGCTCACTGGACGCGCGGGCGAGCAAGGAGGCGGCTCCAGGAGATGGCACCCCAAGTGCCGGGGATCTAGATGCCGGTGAGCGTCTCCTCCGATACCCTGGTAGCCATGTACATAACGTTCAATGAGCCTGGTACAGTACACATGAGATCCCATTATCGTCACACTGCAATCTGGGACTTTCACCAATGTTAGGGACACCCTGGATCTGGGATCAGACAATCAGCAAACATATTTGAGTGTGTCTCCGTATCAGGAACTGTGCTGGATGCATTTGCTACCTATTGTGAAATTCACAGTCCAGCCAGGGAGAGAAGTGGGGAGCACATTTCAGGCAGAGGGAACAACCCATGCGAGAAGTGCCTGGCCTTGGATTGGCCTTTAAGTCATCTGCTCTCGGTTGCAGGTGACCGTGGGCACCCTGGGGACCTCTGTCCACCCTCGAAGGATGGGGACCCATCAGGCCCTAGGGCCACCAACGACCTGGTCTTGCGTCGGGCACGGCACCAGCAGCTGTCTGGGGACCCTGCCGTAGAGAAGCGTCCATCCCGAACTGGAGGCAAAGTCATCAAATCAGCCTCGGCCACCGCTTTATCTGTCATGATTCCTGCAGGTGATGCTGGGCCCACCTGGCAAGGGAAGGGCGGTCCCCATATAAGCCAAGACCGGCCAATGAGAACACAGCCTTCCCCTAGTTACAGTGATTGACACAGGGATGGGCCAATGAGAGGCTGCCCTGGGACTTTGTCTGATTTGGGAGGCGGGAGGAGCACTTACCCAGGAGCATCTCCTTGGCCCTGAAGCCCTGCCCATAATTCTGCATCTTCAGTGGACCCGCACAGCAGCTCACCCCTGGCCAGCCCCATGTCCCCCCGGTCTCTCTCCTCCAACCCATCCTCACGGGACTCCTCGCCGAGCAGGGACTACTCCCCGGCTGTGAGCGGACTCCGCTCCCCCATCACCATCCAACGCTCGGGCAAGAAATACGGCTTCACCCTCCGTGCCATCCGCGTCTACATGGGTGACTCTGATGTGTACAGTGTGCACCATATCGTCTGGGTGAGCGCCTGATTAGTGGGGGCTGTGTCTGGGGTGTGTATGTGTGTGTGGCGGGAGACAGACTCCCCCCTCCAGCCTCCGAGATGAATGAAAGCCCCCACTCCGGAGTCAGGAAGCCTGGGTGAGACTCCTCTAGGACGCCTTCTGCCATTTCCCTCTCTGACCCTCAGTTTCTTCTTCTGTAAAATGGGAATGATAATCCCTGCGTCACCGAGTGTTGTGAGGTTTACAGGGCTTGGTGAAGCGGGGCACCGTGCTCATAGGTTTAGGGCTCTTTCCTTGTCACCACTCCTGTTAACCACCCCTTTGGGGCACCCTGCACCCCAGCACGTGGAGGAAGGGGGCCCAGCCCAGGAGGCGGGGCTCTGTGCCGGGGACCTCATCACCCACGTGAACGGGGAGCCGGTGCACGGCATGGTGCATCCCGAGGTGGTGGAGCTCATACTTAAGGTGAGGGCAGGGAAGGGGGCGTGGGGGGGGAGAGGGCGACGCCGGGAAGCTGAGGGCACCTGCGCAGCCGCCAAACAGCGCATCCACCTCCCCCCCTTCCGCCCCCCCCCCCAGAGCGGCAACAAGGTGGCGGTGACCACCACGCCCTTTGAGAACACCTCCATCCGCATCGGCCCTGCGCGGCGCACCAGCTACAAGGCCAAGATGGCTCGGAGGAACAAGCGGCCCTCAGCCAAGGAGGGCCAGGAGAGGTGGGCGGGGCCTCCTGCGGGAACTGACCGGTCTTCGAGCTGTGGGCGGGGCCAAGGGGGGAGGTGCCCCGGGGACGTGGGCGGGGGCACTGAGTGAGACGCCCACACGCCAGGACCGATATCTGGAGGGCCCGAGAAAGGAAGGCGAGCCCGGTTCCAAGTCTGGGAGGAAAGGACTGTGGTAGCGACTCAGGGCAGGTGGGCAGGGCCAGTGGGTGTGGATCAGAAACCACGCCCCTCTGCGAAGGGGCTTGCCTTGATAAGCGAGTCCATCCTGGAGAGGGAGGGGACATGCCGGGTGGGGGTGGGGCTCCTGCTCCGTTAGATGGGCTTGGAGGGTCTAGGAGAAGGGGTTTCTACCTGGAATGAGAATGCCAGGCAAGACCAGGGCCAGTTGAAATGATTTCTGCCCTTCTGGGTACGGGGAGCTAAGGGAGGTGTGTGGACCGAGAAAGATCCTGTTTGGCTAAGTAGGTTTGGCCTGGGCAACGAGTGGGGTGGGGTTTGGGATGAAAGGAGCGGGACAGGGCTCAGCCAAGCTGGTTTCTTGGCGCCCTGACAGGTGGGTTGCAGCTGGCGGGGGAGGGGCTAGGG
>PVIY010042860.1:0-20698 GCA_004026745.1 Myrmecophaga tridactyla | reverse complement strand
CTATGCAGGCATGTGGTCCCTTTGGGGCGTCAGCAGACAAACAGCAGCATGGAGGCCTCCAGGCCCGCGGGCCCGCCCTGAGCCAGCACACGGTGTGTCCTCGGCGACCACACGCAGGCTCTGTGACACTGAGTGGGCAACGGGGCGTCCCGCCAGGACCTGGCCCCCGCCAGGACTCATTCTCTCTGTGTCACCTCCCCAGAGTAAGTGCCCAGCGTGCACCCACAGGCACCTGAGTAACGACACGCACAGGTGCGGGGCGTCATGGCGCTCCCCTTCAGCCCTGTGGGGATGCGCTTCCGCTGTCCTAACCTGAGACCTCAAGAGGACAGCGTTCACCTCAATACTGCACGCACAACCAGGGTCTCGTGAAGATCGTTTTGCCAAAAGACAGTTTCCTCAGATCAGCATAAGCAAGAACTGGCTGGTACTCAGAAGGAATCCAGCTTGCTCTCCCATAAGAAAAACCTTCAAAAGCAAGAAAGGAACTAAATACTGTGACATGTTCATTTAACTCAGTCTCCACTGGCTACACCAATGTTTAAATGTTCTTGAGCTCAGTCTCAACTGTAAAACCAACCACCCTCATGGGAAAGAAAATATTTACTGAAAGATGAATACACAGTGCTTGGCCATATCAGGTTAACAAAACAAATCCAGTTTCATAAGGAATTTTCCTGTGCTTTCTGAACAGCACAAGTCCATGCCTCGTATCCTCCCAGGCTCAGAAACGTTACCTAGCTAGGCAACCTCCCCAAGAAAAAGTAAAACTGTTTCCATTTTAAAAGGGCTGACTCTCTCTACCTTTCCTTTCAGATAAATCGGAGGGTGGGGTGGCAGGGAGATTACAGGGGAAACGCGCCAGCGGCAGTGCCTGACACTGTGCCTAACACTGGTCACCAGCCCAGGGGCACTGACAGAAGCCGGGAATCAAAGCCCAGGCTCTGGGGACAATCTCGTGAAAGCACAGACCTCCTTCAATGACGAGTCTGCCCTTCTCAGGGCTCCATCACTCCACGCCGAGACCCAAGCGGTGTCCACTGAAGCGTGCCTGCAGACCAACGCAGGACTTTTCTTTTAGAGTAATCAGCAAACTACAAAAAAACAACATCTACGTCATTTGAATTGTTTATTTAAGACTCTAAGAGACACTTTACAGGGATTTTCCTACTTCTTAAAAAGGAACAGCTAGAAATACTCACATCATCAGAGTAGTATTCAAAATAAATGTGAATTCTCTACCAGTCCCACAGGCCGGCCAGTCGATCACAGAGCCTCCAACTGTGGTCCAGAACCATCTGGGTCAAGATGTGGGGAGTGGGTGAGGGGTCAAGATGTGGCTAATTTAAAATGCAGACAAAGAGCCCCCATTTCAAACCTGCCCCAAATCAGACTTGATGCCAGGGGCAGTAAAGGCAGGAAAGTGCATCTCCAGGAGCTCCCAGGATGCCACGTGGTGCATAAAACATGAGAATTCCTAAGCTCATTCCTTCAGCTCTGAGCCTTCTCCGCAGGCTGACTGCCCTCTCCTAGCCTCTATGCTATCTTCTCACACTGGAAAAAAACCAATCATTCTTTAAGAAGCTCCTTCCAAAGTACAGATGTGGCCAGAATCGAGACACATGGAGCCTGCAGCTGACCACAGGCCTTTCAAGTGAAGCAAAGAAACCTTCCTTACTCCCCAGGGCAGCAGCACCCACAGCCTCAGGTCTGCTCCAGCTGGGATGTGGAAGTGGGAGTGAGACGCTGAGCCAGGCAAAGAAAAAGAACAGAACAAGACTCTGGCTGGGAACTAACCAGCATCTCTCAGTCAACAATTAGGCATGAGGAAAAGCCCTAAAAACATCTTTGACTTTGCGTTTTTACTTCTAAGAATTTTAGACTTTACTGAAGGATAAAAAAAACAAACCTAACTAAAATGGAAAAAGTATTTATTTTTAAATAAATTTCACAAGTATTTTACAAACATTAGAAAGCAAACAAGCAAGAAAGGACATACAGAGGAAGAAACAAAAAAATGAGTGAGAAGGAGGAGTGCAAAGATTTAATTCAAAAATATTCCTTTAAGCACTGTTTGTGAATCCACAAAATTGGGAACAAACTAAAAGTTCAACAGACCTAACTGGCCATAAACCTCCTACAACAATAAATTCTATTTTTAAAGGTTTAGAAGTGTAAGGCACGTACATGTAACAGTCAAAGGATTCTTAACTGGGAAGATGCAGGATTGTAAGATATGAACTCCCCAAAAATGTACTCCATAAATAAAGCAATTCAATTGAAATCTCATTGGAATTTTTAAAAACAGAATTTGACAAATTGAATCTGAAGCTCATTATTTGCAAAAAAGCAAATAAGTATTTTTAACAAATAAGAAAAATCTCCAGCTCTCAAAATAAAGTCAGAAAGCTACAGCAATAAAAATGGAGTGACTCCAGAACAGGTGCAATAAAACATCAATGAATCAGGAGAAAACCTAGAACAGATGCATCAAAATAATTATTTAAAAAAAACAGTAAAAGTCGTATTTTATATGAGAGAAGAAAGGACTGTCAAGTCTTTAAAAGCTACTAGGAAAAAAGTAAGACCAACTATATCTATACACAGAAAATATTCCAGATGGATTCAAAAGCTAGATGTGTGTGAGCACGTGCGCACGTGTGTTCACACACATACCACAGAAAACAGATTTCTTCTTTTTTTCTTATGATCTTGATTTGGGAAGGTTTCCTAAGCAAGACATTACACCAAAAGCAACACAGGAAAAGATGGATGGATCTGACTGTTAAATATTAAGTGACACCTTAAGGAAAACTGAGTATAGTGACAGGTGGGGAGACAGACCTACCACACACAGCGGAGCTCACGTTCAGAACAGAGAGAACATCTACAAAGGAGAACCCCGAGCCAGGCATATCTGAAGCAAGTCACAAATGTAAACCCTGGAATACATGCCTGAAAAGAAAAGCCTGTGTGTGTCTGTGTGCACATGTGCACGTGCAGCATGTGTGTGTGGAGGTGCAGCATGTGCGTGTGCAGGTGCAGTGTGCATGTGCAGGTGCAGTGTGTGCGTGTGTTGGTGCAGTATGTGCATGTGGAGGTGCAGCGTGCGTGTGAGCATGCAGGTGCAGTGTATGCGTGAGTGCAGGTACAGCATGTATGTGAGTGTGCAGGTGCAGCACGCATGTGAGCGTGCAGGTGCAGCATGTGAGTGTGCAGGTGCAGCATGTGAGTGTGCAGGTGCAGCACGCATGTGAGTGTGCAGGTGTGCTGTGCGTCCGCACCTGCAAGCTGGGAAAGTGGGCAGAGAAGCAGCTGGCACAACCAGACACAGGGCTGGCCGGCACACACCAACTGCGCACACGTCTTCCCAAAGTTGGGAAGGCGCATTTCATTTTTACTCTATTTCAGTACTTAATTTTTGACACTGCATAAACATTGGTGCACTTAAGATTCCTTTTAAATAAATTTCACAAGTATTTTACAAACATTAGAAAGCAAACAAGCAAGAAAGGGGATGGAGGGGAAAAGGGAAAGTGAGTAAGAAGGAAGAGTGCAAACATTTAATTCAAAGATATTCCTTTAAGCACTGTTTGTGAATCCATAAAATTGGGAACAAACTAAAAGTTCAACAAACTTAACTGACCAGAAACTTCCTACAATAAATGCTATTTTTAAAGGTTTAGAAGTATAAGACGTGCATCTAATGGACAAAGGATTCTTAACCAAAGCATAAAGGAAGGACTCCTGTGAATCACCAAGAAAAAGACAAATTGTCCAGTAGAAAATGGGAAGAAAACAAACAAGCAATTCAAAAAAGAAAAGAATGGGTGTGTGTGCGCGAGGGTTAGTTTAGTGGTAGAATTCTCACCTGCCATTCAGGAGACCTAGGTTCGATTCCCAGACTGTGCACTTACCAAAACACAAACAAGGAAATAAACAAACAAAAAATTCAACAAATGGAGCTGCAGTAATGGGATACTCACACGGAAAAAGAATGAAATATGACCCTGCCATACAGCATACAAAAAAAAAAAAAAAAAAAGCAGCAAACAGCCCAAATGAACCCTGAAGATGGGCTCCACTGCCTCAGTTATCAGAGAAACGGCATGACGCCATCTCACCCCCAGAGACAGCAAAGGCGTCAGCAAGCGGGGCTCTCCACACTGCCGTGGGAGTCTGAACTGCACGCCTGCACCTCTGGGAGCCAACTCAGGACAATCCGGTGTGCCTGAAGAAAGACCAGCCCAGCCTAGAAATCCTCTTGAGACACGTGTGCCAGATGTCCTGCGTGTTTACCAGAAACAGCCTGTTAATGTTGGCAAAAACACTAGACATACCATCAACGTCCCTTAGAGAAAACCACATAAAATAAAATACTGTTCACACACCAGAATTCACACAATGAACATAAAGAGCCACAGCTCCAGACATCTCACCATCACATGAAACGGGGAAAAGTTGTAGGAGAATGCATACGGTATGATATGCTTATTAAAATTCAAAAAAGAAGAAACTCCAAAAATATACTGTTAGGGATACCTGCATACATGCGCATGGTGAAGAAACCATGTTGGAAGAAACCAAGAGAACAATAAACGCAGAAACCAGAGTGGTAAAAAACAAGGAAGGAAGGAAGACAAGGAGATAGGGCACAAGCCGGCACCAGACCTGCAAAGCTGCTGGTGTGAGGTTTATTTTCTGAGCTGAGTGGTTGGTTTAAGGATGTTTTATCATTAAAGTGTACGTGTAGAACAAACTTCTGCCTGCATGAAGTATCTTATAGTCAGGCTAAAAAAAGACAGATGCGGGAAGGTGGACACACTTCCGCTGGGGACATCCTACCCCGAGAACCTAGGCTGACCCCAGGCTATGGTTTGACGTCCCTCCTCTGCCCTGGCAGGGCCCCTACTCAAGGGCCCAGGCTCGCCTCTAACAGCAGGCCGCGCCCAGGCACAGATGCTCTGTCAACACTTCTGGGCCACAAAGGCCTTTACTCAAACAATTTCTTCATCGCTCATATTTTTTAAAGGCTTAATATGTAAAACTAAGGAAGAAAAGATAAGCCTGTATCCTACAAATGATGCTGTACACACAATTTAACAGCAAGAAGGGCTATGTGGGAGGTACGCTGTTATCAGCAGTCTTAAGGACAACATCTAGGGGAGGCTGGAGAGAGGAAGGGGCAGGGGGCCAGGGCAGGTCAAGACCACTGAGCATTTCGTAAGGCCAAAACAGACACCAAGATGCCTAAGGGTGGGAGACAAGAGAGAAAGGAAAATGGGTATTTCCCACCAATCATTATTTCATGCATACCAGCTCATCAGGGGCTTAACATGAAACAAGCCTAAAATGTATAGCATCTTATAACCACAAATATGTTAAGCAGCAGTAACAGAATTTTGCTCAACAGCAGAAACACAGAAATTGTAGTACTCATTTAAAATTTCCTGGCCAACAAAATAAAAAGGCAAAGCTGGGAGCAGACTCTCAATCTTCTGACGTTCAAATCTGTACTCAAAAGAGCCTGCACCTTTTTAATCAGAGAGCAGCATCCTTCTACCACCCCTCAGAGACTAATGGCTACGTAAAAACATTAGTAGGGAAACTAATGGCTCCCTTACACTGTGGCTTCAGACACAGCTGGGCTGCCTCTCCATCTCACCTACCCACCTTCCTTTACCAATGGTTACCTTAGCCAAGCAGAGCCAGAAATCATCACCTGAGAGACAAGGCTCAGTAAGTGGCTATTTAGGAAAAAAACAACAACAAAAAAGTAAAACTATAAAACTTTTTTCCAGCCCACCACTTTACCTATAAGTGAAGTTGAGGGTTAAACGCAAAGGGTTAAAGTCTCTTTTTGCAGAATTAAACTAGGTCTTTCGATCGTTTTCACAATATACCCCTAAAAAGTGTCACATTTTAATTCTCGTAAGTATTCAGGAATGACTGCTCATTAAAGAAGCTTTCTTTCTTCACACAGACACACTGAACACATCCGAGCACCACCAAGCTGGCAGCATGGCAAGGCGGCTCAACAGGCACTGTCACGGCCCAAACTAAGCCCTGGCCATGGTGGGCATCCCAGGCTGCCTGCCAAGGGACCCCACCTGTAAAGTGCTTTCATGCAACGCTGGAAAGGTCAAATAGCTACATGTGTTCCAGAGCCTGAACGACTCAAAGGCCAAAAGAGAGAGTTCATGTTTCAGAGCAGGCCCCACAGCTCAGGCATCATCGTCCCACAGGAGGGCTTCGGTCACAAGGACACCAGGTCTATATGCTCTCACGGGCATTCCCACTCCTGACCTGGAAATCATGAAAAAGAAGCAACCTCGGCTGATGAAGAGGTTATGAAAATACCGAGAGTCAAGTTACCAGAAGTGAACAAATGAACAAACAGATACCTGGGCTCTGAAAGGAGCATCAAAGCAGAGCCAGAGGGCCGAAAAGATCACAGGCTCTGGACCTAAATACTTTGTGAACAGAGGGGAAATGACTAAGTTTCAACAAATACATAAAGAAATCAATTTCAATATGACAACATCTTGACTGCTGTGCCCACCGAGAGGGGCCTTTCCTGAAGCAAAAATGGGGCGCAGGCAGCCCTAGCGGCACACGCCAGACCAGGCTCTGCTTGGCTGTGACCACAACTGAGCCTTCCTGTAGCCAGCAGCCGGAGCCCAGGGAAGCTGCGGGCATTGCCTGCTTGCACCACAAACCACTGTGTATTAGCATGACACTGCAGGTTACGGGACAGGAAGACCAGACCACCCCAAATGCTCATTCAAGTCCCAAGCAGTGCCCAGAGAGTCTCCCCCTACCACCCCATTGAGGTTCAGGGCCTTGAAAAAGCCTCCACATTACCATGAAATTCTTTAACATAACTGCTCGTCTCCCTGCCACAAAGGAGTGGGGAGCATTACACAGTTGTGGCTGGAAGAGCAGGGCTGATGCCAGGTTACTGGGACATGCCAGTCCAGGCGATGGGTCCCAGCCACCCTAGAAACAATCATGCTGATCTACTCTAGGCTAATCTGGGATTCTGCCATTTCTCTTCTTAAATAATTTACAGGCACACGGCCCATCAGAGGGAGTCAGCAGTGACTGACCCAAGGCCCTGGTCCAGGGGCTGCACACGACACATCATCCAGAGGCAGAAATCAAGCACCAACAGTGCCGCCCCGTCGACTGAAGGGCACGCAGAGGCCTCCCCTCCCCCCTCGCCAGCCCCACTCTTTCGACCTCCACCAGACACAGGAAGGGCACTCCCTCTCAGTAAATGCAGCCTCTGTGGGAACAGCTCCACTTCCAGCAGGTTCAAAACCTGACGGCCCGCTAGGGAGAACAGCGCCATGACATGACAAAGGTAGAAACTGACATCAGGAGGAAAGGGGCACAGCAGGCAGCACTGCTCCAAGCCCTAGGGGCACCGCCCTCAGGCAAAGCCAGGCAGCTGCCAACCCACCTCAGCACAGGCTTTGCAGGATGAAGATGCAGAGGCCCAGCACACAAAAGCAGAGGCCTCCCTGACTTCTCAGTCTCCCAACCTGGGTGGCTCTGGGATTCTAAGAGCTACAGTCCTTCCACCCTGACAAAAGAAAGGAAAGCACAGGGCTAGGCTTGTGCCCAGCATCTTACTTGACTTGCTCCCAGGTCTTGGTGGCCAAATGCAGGACCCAGAGATCCCTGTAGTGGTAGAACTGCTCTCCATCCGGGGAAGCAAACTCTCCTCCAAACACCCATAGCTGTCCACCACCTTGAGATACCGCCACAGCCTGTTAAGAGAGAGGGGACACGGTGAGGGCACAGCCACACTGCAGCATGCAGCACTGACTCTTGCTTGGCCAGCTCTGCATCCATGGCATTTGAATATAACCCCACACCCCCAGCCTCGGTAAGCATCTGGTGTGGCTGGGCCCTGGGCTCACTTATCATCAGACAGGGCTCACCTGGAAAGGAAACCCTGTGTCTGAGGGGAAGAGACTGCACAGGTGACTGAAAACATTCCACGGCCTTCTCCGGCATTCTCCCGTAAGCATCGCCATCCAGAGTGGGGATTCCACCTCCCACCAACACCTATGGGGTAGGCACTGTGCTGGGAGGGAGGCGCCAGGCAAGCCGCAGATCAGCCTTGCCGGTCGAGCTGCCCACGGGGCATCTCAGCAGAGAAGCGGGCAGGTACAATGCGGCCTACAAAGGGCGCGGGATGCAGTAAAAGAAAGCAGCCTCGGAGCCTGGGTGTGAGAAGCTCGATCATCATGTGTTGCCAAGACCTTGTGAGGTGGTAGAGGCGCAGTCCCACCTGTGCACAGGCAGAGCTGCTGCCCTCTGCCAAAATGAGCCTGAGCCCTGTCCTCACACCCCACCTCCAGGGGAGAGCACTTCACAGGCAAGGAGCTAGGCGAGGAGCCACCCCCACCGGCTTGGGGTCTTTTGGCACAGAGCAGGAGTGCAAGCACCAGGACTGCAACCCAGAGTCCACCCTCCCCAGGCCAAGGGTGCTGCATTTCCTTCTGACACAAGAGGTATTCTGGCAGGAGGGACAGCTCCCCCAGATCCCTGCTGGGCCTGTCCCAGCACCCCAGCCACACCCCATCCAAGGGCCTCAGCCCAGGCTTCCAGGGAGGGGCCTTCTCCAAGGCCTTCCTGGCCTGGCGGGCATGTTTCTGACAGAGGCCGCCACTCAGCACATGTCCCATCCTGTCACGCGTACCACACACCTGCCACAGCCCCAGGTCAACTGTGCCGGCATTGTGTGGGAGGTAACCCTGCCCCTTCCAGCTTACAAGTTCTTGGCAACACATGATGATTCAACTGCAACAGTTTACTCCTGAACTCCCAAACCGCCAACAAGGGCTAATCTATTCCTTTGAACTGTGTATTCCAAAGCACACGAACACCTTACACACAAGTCAATCTCCTTCCTCCCAACTCACTGCCCTCAGGCTACCTCCTTCTCAGAGGAGTGGGGCCTTGCTGCTTCCCCCCACCACGGACCGGCACCTCCATGCACCTCCAGGAGAGGGCTCGGCCATGTACCCTAAAATCCCATTTCTCCAGAATCAAGATGATTCAAAAGCCAGCAGGAAAGGTTTCATATGTTGCACAATCCTTCTATGAGCAATCCGTGAGGATTAAACAATATGCCATCCAGGATCCAGCCCAGAAGGCAATCCCACACAATGCACAGGCCCAGGGAGCAGGCCAGGCATTGGGTTCTTTCTCCCAGACATGCACAGAGCAGACTTCATGTCATCTCGCACTCAGATCTCGTCGTGGAGTGCTTTAGCATGGCCCCAGTCCTGACAGCTGGACACACAGGCAGACCCTGCCAAACCACACAATCTCTTGGTGGGTGGCTCTGCCACCTCCTTGACCCACTGGGTGCGGCATGGGAACCGTGGTCAGCCAGGGGTCCAGTGACGCCCGTGCAGCCCACACGTGCCACACACCCAAGCACCTGACTGTTTCTACTCTCAGCCGGCCACAGGGATAGTCTGGGAGTGATTTCTTGTTACTTTAATAAAAGATACTTTAAGCTTTAGACGGCAGTCCTTCCACAAGAAACAAATAAGACCCTCTAGTGAACCTGGAGGTGAGAACAGGAGATCCTGCTGAGTGCTGAAGGGCAAGGCAATGAGGCTAAAAGCAGGGCACCCCCACGTCCCTGCAGCAGGGTGCACGTAGCTGCCCCCAGTTCCCTAGATGAAGGCCATTCCAGCCAAACTGGACTCACAGCTTGCCATCAAAGTTGGTCCAGAAATCAAAAGACATGGAAAAAGAAAGGATTCTGGGCATCCGGTTGCGGGGCCATGGGCACCCCGAGGGCAGGGACCCTGTGGACTCAGGCCATCTGCACACCTGTGTCGGGACCCTGGGCACCCCAAGGGCAGGGACACTGTGGACTCAGGCCATCTGCACACCTGTGTCGGGACCCTGGGCACCCCGAGGGCAGGGACCCTGTGGACTCAGGCCATCTGCACACCTGTGTCGGGACCCTGGGCACCCCGAGGGCAGGGACGCAGTGGACTCTCAGGGTCACGCAACGTCCTTACTCTGCAACCCCAGGAAAAGTCACAGGCTGGCTTCCTTCTCAGCAAGAGGCCTCTGCAGCCCGCGTGGGGCATTAAAATAAGCTTTCTATCTCTTGGTAGCCTTGATGAATACTGGTGAGTTCTGTCTCCTCTGCTACGGTGAGTCCCTCACTTGCGGCACAGAACTGGCACCCCATAATGGGGCACACAGCCACTTTATAAACTGACGCGAGTGCAGGCTGCCTGCAGGACTACTCTGCCCAGACACCCTGACTCAGAGGCCAGCCCAGTCCTGGCCTGACGACATACAGGGCGCAGCAGGGGCAGCGTAGGGTCCACTCTGCACGCAGTGAGGGAGCCCAGCCTCTTCAACAAACGGCCCAGAGCAACTTTCCACCTCAGCCCATCAGAGACAACCTTCTCATTTGCCCCTAAAAGACCACTGCTTTATTTCATGGTGAGAATGGGATCCAGCAAGATAAGAATGCTTCAAGTTAGAACTCAAAGAAGGTGGAAGTAAGGGTCCAGCCCTGGGCACGCTCCATGGGGAGGCCCCTCCCTAGGCTGAGGACCCCACCCACTACCAGTCCTGCCAGCCAGCTGCCTGTTCTGTCCATCCTCCCAGCACAGGAGTCACAGGGGACAATGATTAAGGACGAGCCAGGCCTCACATCTAAAGCTCCAACAGTTCCACAGGGGAGAAACTGATCTTTAAAGAAAACAGAGCAGGCCCAAAACCTAACAAACATTGTGAGTTCAAAGGAAGTAAGGGAAGGGGAGGGTTTGTGAAGGCGCCATAGGAAGCTCCAGGACCAGGCTCTCCCCTGAAACACGCACTGAACTGGCAGGAACTGCTGAATCCACGCTTCTGGGGCTCTGGAGTCTAGCGGAACCTGTGCAGCACCCAGGGAAGAACTGGGGGAAGAGGCTGGTAAACTGTGGTAAACAACAATGAATTTCAGCCTCCCACAGCCCCAGCCACAGCAAAAGCTGTGAGGGCTGCAGTCTGGCTCCCGGCACACTACTTGCTGGTGCCACGGTGGGCTGTAAGGACTCCAAAATCCAGGGGTCTCATCTCTGCTCACTGTTTTTTATCAGCTACTGCAGATCCCTGGGTTGCCGGCTCTGAGGGGGGCCCTGTTTCAACCCCCACCCCAGGGGAAATGGCAGAAAAGTCTTCAAGAGGCAGTGCCTTTCTCTCTCTCTTTTATCTTTCCATTCCTCATTTGGGAGGAAAAATAGTTTGGAAAAGTCACAAACTGACAGCTCCAGCCTTCAACAACAACAACAAAACTAACAATCCCAGAGGAGTGGGAGAACAACACTTACAGAGACCTAACAACCTAATATTCAGAATGTCCAGTTCTCAACAAAAAGTTACAAACACAAAAAGAAAAGTATGGCCCAGAAACTCATACACTGGAACTATGAGTCAAAAACTTTAAAACAACTGTGTTAATATGTTCAATGAGCTGAAAGAACCCTTAGACAAAGAACTAAAGGAAATAAGGAAAACACTGTATAAACAAAAAAGAGAAAAGGAAATTATAACAAGGATTTATAACAGAATTTATAACAGAGATCTATAAACAGGAATTCTGGAACTTCTAGTATTGTAACTGAAATGAAAAATTCATCAGACAGATTCAACAGCAGATATGGACAAGTAGAAGAAAGGACTAGCAAACTTGAAGACAGGACAACTGAAATTACTGAGTGTGAGAAAAGAAAAATAATGGAGAAAAGTGAAGTATCTGAGGAAACTACGGGACACCATCAAGTGTACCAGCAAACCGTCACTGGAGTCCCAGAAGGACAAAAGAATGACACAAGGCAGAAAATAGCATTTGAAGAAACAGGCAAAAACTTCCTAAATCTGATGAAAGACATAAATATACACATAACAAACTCCAAGTAGGACAGTCTCTAAGAGATCTACAACAAGACATATTATAGAGAAATTGTCAAAGCCCACAGACAGAGAGGATTTTGAAAGCAGGAAGAGAAGTGACTTTTCACATATAAGGGATCTCCAGTAAGATTAAAGTGGATTTCTCATCAGAAACCATGAGGTCAGAAGACACACTTAGAGTCCTTAAAGAACAACACAGTCAACCAAGAATTCTCTAGCCAATAAATTATCTTTCAGAAATGAAGGAGCAATCAAGACATTTACAGATAAATAAAAGTTTAAAGGGTTTTTACCAGAAAACCTGCCCTACAAGAAATGCTGAAGGAAGTCCTCCAGGCCAAAATAAAAGGACACCAACGCAAAGGCACAGAAGAAATAAAGAGCATTCGTAAAGGTAACTACATAAAGATAAAAATCCTGTATCACTGTACTTTGGGATCAGAAGGGCTTTCGCTCACCCAATATGATCCAACAGACAAATGTGTAAAATAACATTGATAGTTTGTTAATGGAAAGATAATGTATACAGATGTAACATGACACGAGAACAATATAAAGGAAGAGGGACAGAGGTATATAGGAGTAGGGAGCTTTTACATACTACCAAAACTAGCTTGGTACTAGTCAAACTAGGTTGTTACTAGATTAAGATATTCATTGTAGTCAACAGTAACTACTAGGAAAACAAAAAATATAGAGAAAAGGAAAGAAGGGAATCAAAACAGTGTACTACAGGAAAAGCACCTAAATGCAGGGTGCAAGGGTAGTCAGTGGTAGAGTTCTCACCTGCCGTGCAGGAGATCCAGGTTCAATTCCTGGCACATGCATTTCCCCCACCAAAAAAAACATACAGAACATACAGAAAACGAATAGCTAAATAGCAGAAATAAATTGTTCCTTCTCAGTTATTACCTAAAATATCAATTGGCTTTATTTATTAAAATATTGAAACCATAGAAAGTATCTTCTCAAATCACAATGGAATAAAGTTATAAATCAATAGAAGGAAAACTTTAAAATATGTGGAAATTTGTAATACACTATTAAACAACCAATGGGTCAAAGAAAAAAATCACAAGTGAAATTAGGAAATATCTTGAAACGAATGAAAACAAAACACACCACAACAAAACTTATGGGATGCAGCAAAGGCAATACTCAGAAAGAAATTTATAGCTCTAAATGCCTACATTAAAAAAAAAAGCATACCACAAATCAATAATCTAACTTCACATCTAAAGAATATAGAACAAGTATAGCAAACTAAATCAAAAGTTAGGAGAAGGAAGGAAATAGTAAATATTAAGAGTAGAGAAAAGGAAGAGAAAGTAGAGAAACAACAGAATCAATATATCCAAGTTATTTTTTTGTAAAGATCAATAAAATCAACAACTCTTTAGCAAGACTGACAAAGAAAGAGAAAGGACTCAAACTAAAATCAGGAATGAAAGTGGGGACATTACTACTGACCTTACTGAAATAAAAAGGTTTAAGGGGAGTACTATGAACAATTACATGCTAACAAATTAGAAAACCTAGATGAAATAGACAAATTCTTTGAAACATACAAAATGCTTAACCTGATGCAAGAAGAAAGAGAAATCTCAACGAACCCATAACAAGTGAAGAGATTAAATCAGTAATTAAAACTGACAAATAAAAATACAGGACCTGATGGTTTCACTGTTGAAATCTACCAAATATTTAGAGAAGACTTAACAGAAAAACTTTCTAAACTCTTTCAAAACATCGAAGAAGGATTACTTCCTAACTTATTTTGTGAGACCAGCATTACCCTGACAAATAAAGACAGCAGAGATACCAAAGACAAAGACAGCAGAGAAAAGAAAATTGCAGACCAATATCCCTTATGAATACACATGCAAAAATCCTCAACAAAATACTAGCAAACCAAATCCAACAGTATACTGAAAAGATTATACACTGTGACCAAGCAGAATTTATTTCAAGAGAAAGATAGTTAAACATCAAAAAAATCAATGTAATACATAGTACATTAACAGAATGAAAGAAAAAGACATAATCCTCTGAATTAATGGAAAAAAGGCATTTTACAAAATCTAGCACCTCCTTGACCAAAAAACTTAGACAACCAGGAATGGAAGGAACTTTCTCAGCATGATAAAAGGCATATATGAAAAAACCCATACTCGATAATGAGAAATTGGAAGCTTTCCCCCTAAGATCAAGAACAAGACAAGAATGCCTACTGTCACCACTGTTATTCCAACGCTGTACTAGAAGTTCTAACTGGAGCAAATGAGGCAAGAAAAAGGAATAAAAGGCATCCAAAGTGGAAGGGAAGACATCAAATTATCCCTATTTGCAAGATGACAGACCCCTATATATAGAAAATGCCAAGGAAACCGTAAGAAAGCGACCAGAACTAATAAACTAACTCGGCAAAGTTGCAGGATGCAAGATAAACATGCAGAAATCAGCAGGGTTTCTTCACCCAGTAATGAATAACCTGAAGAGGAAATCAAGACAGAAATTCCATTTAGAAGAATAAAATACCTAGGAAAAATTTAACCAAGGGAGCAAAAGACTTATAGACTGATAACTACAAAACACTGCTAAAAGAAATTCATGAAGACCTAAATAAATGGAAAGGTGTCCCATATTTAAGGATTGGAAGAATTAATATTAAGGGCTGGAGGGAAGTGCCTGAAATTGTAGAGCTGTGTTCCAGCACTCATGTTTCCTGAAGATGACTGCATAATAACATAGCTTTCACAATGTGACTGTGTGATTGTGAAAACCTCATGTCTGATGCTCCTTTTATCTACAGTATGGACAGATGAGTAACATATATGGATTAAAAAAATAATAGATGGATCCATGGGGGAAAATTACCTATTGCAAACTATGGACTATGGTTAATAGTAGTATATTTTTTTTGCTTGGGCAGGCAGCAGGAATCAAACCCGGGACTCTGGCATGGCAGGTAAGAAATCTGCCACTGAGCCACTGTCACACCACTCAACAGTAATATTTTAATATTCTTTCATTAACAGTTAACAATTGTACCACACCAATACCATCAGTCAATGAGTGGGTGGTGGGGGAAGGAAAAGGGGTATGGGAGGATTTGGGTTTTAGTTTTTATTATTATTTCCTTTCTGGAGTAATGAAAATGTTCCAAAATTGATCATGGGGATGTATGCACAACTACGTGACGATACCGTGAGCCAGTGATTGTGTACTTCACATGGTCTGTATGTTGTGTGAGTGTGTCTCAATAAAACCATATTAAGAAAAAAGGTGTCAATACTATCTAAAGTGATCTACAAATCTACAAATTCAATGCAATCCCTATCAAGATTCCAGCAGCTGCTTTTGTGAAATGAAAACGCCGATCAAATTCATATGGAATTGCAAAGGGCCCTGGATAACTAAAACAATCTTGAATAAGACAAACGAAGTTGGAGGGCTCACACCTCCTGATTTCAAAACTTATTATAAAGCTACACTGATTTAAACAGTAGGATACTGGAGTAAAGACAGACATATAGACCAGTGGAATAGAACTGAGAGTCCAGAGATAAATCCACACATCTATGGCAAGCTGATTTTTGACAAGGGTGCCAAGGCCATTCAATGGGGGAAAGAATAGTCTTTTTAACAACTAGTGCTAGGACAACTGGAAATCCACATGTAAAAGAATGAATGTAACACCTCTACATCTCACCATATCCAAAACCAATTCAAAATGGATCAACAACCTAAATACAAAAACTAATACTATAAAACTCCTAAAAGAAAACAAAGAGAAGTAACTTCAGGATACTGTAGGAGGCAATGTGGATTTTTAGATTTTACATCAAAGCATGAGAAACAAAAAAAAAAATAGAGAAAATGGACTTCATGAAAATTTAAAACTTTTGTGCATAGGACACTATCAAGAAGGTAAAAAGATAACTTACAGAATGGGAGAAAATATTTGGACACCATATATCCTATAAGGGTTTAATCTCCAGAATACAGAAAGAACTCTTACAACTCAACAAAACAAAAAAATTCAATTTAAAAACTGGGTTAAAGAATTGAGTAGATATTTCACCAAAGAAGATATTCAATTGGTCAGTAAGTACATAAAACATGCTCAAAATCATTCGCCATTAGAGAAATACAAATTGAACTACAATGAGATGCTACTTCACTCCCATTAGGATGGCTATTATTAAAAGAACTGAACATAACAAGCATTGGTAAGGATTTGGAGGACCAGAAACCCTTTACACTGTTGTTGGAAATGTAAAATGGTACAGCCAGTGTGAAAAACAGTTTGGCATTTCCTTAGAAAGTTAACATGGAACTACAAAACAGCCCACTCATTTCACTCCTAGGTATATACCCAAAATAACTGAAAGCTGGGACTCAGGCAGATTTTTGTACACCAAAGTTCATAGCGGTATTATTCACACTAGCCAACGGGAAGCAATCCAAGTGTCCATCAACAGATGAATGGATAAACATAGTGCATTCCTACAATTGAATAGTATGCAGCCAGAAAAAGAAATGAATTGCTAATATATGCTATAACACGTGTGAATTCTGAAGACATCACGTTGAGTGAAAATGCCAGACACAAAATGACAAATATTTTATGATGCCTCTTATATGAAATACTTAGAGTAAAAAATTCAGAGACTGAAAAGAGACCTGCAATGACAGGGCTGGGGGAATGGGGCTGGGGAATGGGGAGTTGTCGCTATGTGAATGTGAGTTTTGGTTGGTGTAATGAAAACAGCGTGCAAATAGACAGCGGTGAATGTACACGATTGTCAATGTACTTAATTCAAAGAATCATCTACTTAAAATGGTTTAAATGGAGATCGGGCCAAAATGGCACCTCAGTGAGGTGTGGGATTTAGTTCGTCCTCCAGAGCAGCTGGAAAATAGCCAAGAACAGGACAGAACAACTGCTGGGGCCATGTCAGTGACCAGACACACAGGGTACCACAGCCTGGACCAGCTGGACTGGCTGGGAGCCCACCTGGAACCCTGGGTTCCCCAAAATGCAGAGGCTGATGCCCCTCCCCCACAGGCTGCTTCCCAGAGGGGAAAGGAAAGGGACTTTACCAGCAGCAGGGGCTGAGCACAACCAAGTTCCAATTGTGAAATGAATTAACAAATTCTGACAACTAAAAATAGCCCCCCAGCTCAGGTGAACCTCAGTCAAAGCTGAGATTGCTGGTTCTTACCCCGGTGCAGAGAGGGCAGGGCAGACGGTAAAAAAAAAGAAAAAGGTTATTTTGGATCGGACAGCATGTAATACTTGAAAGGGGCCCAGCCCTCCACACAGCACCTGTGGAGACACAGAGCAATATACCAGCCTAAGCTCTTGACTGAAAAACACGAGAAATGGGGGTCCTGCTCTGAAAAGGATTTTCCTCTTTCTCTTTCGTGGTTGTGTTTCTATGGCTTGACTGCTCTTTGGATACAGCTGCAAGGCTTCTCAGGCTCCAACTGCCCGAGGCAAGGGCAGAATTAAGCTTGTCTGAGAGCTTGTCTGGAGGCTGTGCCTTTCTCAAGAGAGGGGTGGGGCCCAGCTCAGGAATCCCTCCCTCAAGGAATTCAGACCCCAGGGTCTGGAAAACTGAAGTAAATAAAGCAGCATACAATCTCTCCTCTGTCTCAACCACACCCCAGATGGGAGATTGTGCTGAAGTCAAAGGTACCGCTATTTTGGGGGGACGCACAGGCAGACAAGCACCACATACTGGGCAGGATAAGAAAAACAGAGTCCAGAGACTTCACAGGAAAGTCTTTCAACCTGCTGGGTCTCACCCTCAGGGAAAACCGACGCAGGTGACTCCTTCCTCCTGATAGGAGGTCAGTTTGGTCTGGGAAAATCCCCTGGGGTCTATAATACCTAAGGAGACCCTCCTAAGGGTGGGGGGGGAAAGGCACCATACAGGCAGGGCAAGAAACAAGAAAAGAAGAACTGAAAATTTCTGATCTGTTAAACAAAACCTAAGCTAGTGGTCCAGAATAAACTGAACTGAATATGAAAGAACAGATAGACAACAAATTAATCCAGCAAGAAAATCCTAGGTAAAAGAAGTGAAAACAATCTCCAGAAAAACTAATTAAGGTAATTAAATGTCTAGATGCCAGCAAAAAATAATGACTCATACTAGGAAAATTGAAGATATGACCCAGTCAAAGGAGCAAAGCAACAATTGAAATGAGGTACAGGAGTTGAAACAATTAATTCAGAATGCTCAAACAGACATGGAAAACCTCATCAAAAATCTAATCAATGAATTGAGGGAGGCTATAAAGAAGGCAAGGAATGAACAAAAAGAAGAAATCGAAAGTCTGAAAAAACAAGTAACAGAATTATGGGAATGAAAGGCACAGTATAAGAGATGAAAAAAACAACGGAAATGTACAATGTCAGATTTCAAGAGGCAGAAGATAGGATTAGTGAACTGGAGGACAGGACATATGAAATCTGACAAAGAAAGGAAAACAGGAAACAGAATGGAAAAATATGAGCAGGGACTCGGAACTGAATGACAACATAAAGCACACGAATACATGTGTTGTGGGTGTCCCAGAAGGAGAAGAGAAGGGAAAAGAAAGAGAAAAACTAATAGAGGAAGTTATCACTGAAAATTTCCTAACTCTTATGAAAGACTTAAAATGACAGATCCAAGAAGTGCAGTGCACCCCAAACAGAACAGATTCAAACGGACATACTCCAAGACATTACTAATCAGAACATCAGATGTCAGAGAAAGAGAGACTCTTGAAAGCAGCAAGAGAAAAGCAATCCATCACAATCAAGGGAAGCCAATTCGCAGATTTCTAGGAAGAAACCATGGAGGTGAGAACACAGTGGGATGATATATTTAAGTCATTAAAAGAAAAAAACTGCCAACCAAAATTCTATATCCAGCAAAATGGTCCTTCAAAAATGAGGTGAAATTAAAACACTTTCAGACAAAAAAATTACTGAGACAATTTGTGACCTACAGACCAGCTCTGCAAGAAGTACTAGAGACAGATAGGAAAAGACACATGAGAGAGGTGTGGAGAACAGTGTAGAAATGAAGACAATCAGTAAAGGTAAAAAGAAGAAAACTTAGATGTGACATATAAAATACAAAAGGCAAAATGGTGGAAGAAAGTACTGTCAGTACAGTAATAACACTAAATATTAATGGATTAAATTCCCCAATCAAAAGACATAGACTGGCAGAATGGATTAAAAAACAGGACCCTAATCTATATCCTGTCTACAGGAAACACTTCTTACACCCAAGGATAGCAGAGGTTGAAAGTAAAAGGTTGAGAAAAGATACTTCATGCAAATAACAATCAGAAAAGAGCAGGAGCAGCTATACTAATATCCAACAAATTAGACTGCAAATGTAAAATAGTTAAAAGAGACCAAGAAGGACACTATATATTAATAAAAAGAGCAGAATGCATAACAATCATAAACATTTATGCATTGAGCCAGAATGCTCCAAAATACATGAGGCAAACACTGAAAAGAGAAATAGACACATCTACCATAACAGTTGGAGACTTCAGTCCCCCACTCTCATCAATGGACACAACATCCAGACAGAGGATCAATAAGGAAACAGAGAATTTGAATACCGTAAATGAGTTAGACTTAACAGACATTTATAGAACATTACACTCCACAACAGCAGGATATACCTTTTTCTCAACAGTTCATGGATCATTCTCAAGGATAGACCATATAATGGGTCACAAAGCAAGTCTCAGTAAATTTAAAAACATTGAAATCATACAAAACACTTTCTCAGATCATAAAGGAATGAAGTTGGAAATCAATAATAGGCAGAGTGCCAGAAAATTCACAAATATATGGAGACTCAACAACTCTTAAACAACCAGTGGGTCAAGGAAGAAATTACAAGAGAAAACAGTAAATATGAAAATGGAAACACAACATATCAAAATATATGGGATGCAGCAAAGGCAGTGCTAAGAGGAAAATTTATTGCCCTATATGCCTATATCAAAAGAAAGTAAAAATTGAGGAGTTAACTGTCCACTTAGAAGAATTAGAGAAAGAACAGCAAATTAACCCCAAAGCAAGCAAAAGGAAAGAAATAATGAAGATTGGAGCAGAAATAAATGAAATTGAGAACATGAAAACAATCGAGAAAATCAACAAGACCAGAAGTTGGTTCTATGAAAAAATCAATAAAATTGAAGGACCCTTAGTGAGGCTGACAAAAAGAAGAGAGAGGATGCAAATAAATAGATCAGAAATGGAAGAGGAGACATAACCACTGACCCCGCAAAAATAAAGGAATTAATGAGAGGATACTATGAACAACTTTATGCTAATAAACTCGACAATGTAAATGAAATGGACAAATTCTTAGAATGGCATGAACAACCGACATTGACTCGAGAAGAAATAGACGACCTCAAGAAACCAATCACAAGTAAAGAAACGGCATCAGCCATTAAGAAGCTTCCAAAAAACAAAAGTTCAGGACCAGATGGCTTCACATGTGAATTCTACCAAACATGCATGAAAGAATTAGTACCAATCCTGCTCAAACTCTTCAAAAATATTGAAGAGGAGGGAAAGCTACCTAATTCATTCTATGAAGCCAACATCACCCTCATACCAAAACCAGGCAAAGATATTACAAAAAAAGAAAACTACAGACCAATCTCTCTAATGAATATAGATGCAAAAATCCTCAACAAAATTCTAGCAAATCGA